>PVHY01009175.1:0-29548 GCA_004024945.1 Uropsilus gracilis | reverse complement strand
TAAATAAAATAAAAAAAAAAAAAATAAAATATCCAATTCTTAAAAAGATGGATGAGAAAGGGAACAAAGTACAGCTAGGACAAAAAGAGAAAACAAAATAGGAAATTTTAGTCTAACCATACCAAGGTATAAATGGTGTAAACATCTAAAGAAAAAGCAAAGATTCAGGTGGGCACGGTGGCCCGTGCCTGTAAGCTTCAGCCTATGAAGCAGCAGGAGCTAGGGATCGCGGTTTGAGTCCTACCTGTGGCCCGTAGCAAGACCTAGTTCCAAAAACTAGCTGGGTGTGGTGGTGCGCGCCTGTAATCCCAGCTACCTGGGAAGCTGAGGCTGGGGATTGCTTGAGTCTGTGGTACCCCGGGCAACGTGAGCCATGGGCAAAAATAGCGAGACTTAGTCTCGGAAAAAAAAAAAAAAAAAAGCAAAGATTCACACTGGATACACATCTGGTTATATGAGGAGTACTTTAAAAACACAAGCAAAAGTAGACAGAAAAGATAACAACACACTAAAACTACCCAAAAGACAGCTAGAGTGCCTATTTATCAAACAAAATTGACGAGTGCAAAGAATCATTGCCAAGGACAAAGATAAAGATGCAGGCACCTAATCAAACCGCATCAAATACATGTAGCAAAATTGGTGTAAAAGGAAAAATATACAAATCCACAATGATGGCAATTTTACTTTCACATATGTATTTCAAATAATACAACTAAACTGCAAGGATGTAGTAGGCTAAGAAAAACACTTAGCACCTGGACCTGACCATTTTTATAGAGCACTCCATCCAACAACAGTGGAATATGAGTTCTTCCGAAGTGCACCCGGGACATTTACCAGAAGAGGTCATGTTTCACATTATGAAACGACTCTCAATCAATTTAAAAGAATTTAAGTTATCCAAAACATGTTTTCTGATGAAAATGGAATTAAGTCACAAACCAATACAAGCAAGATCTCTGGAAAGTCCTGAAATTTTGGAAATCAAGTATTAAACTTAAAAATAACCCAACAAAATTAGAAAGTCCTTTGAAGTGAATGAAAATGAAACATAAAACAGCAGAATTTGTGGGGTACCACAAAAGTAGAACCTGGGAAGGCCATAATGATTGAATACCTATGTTAGAAAATAAGAGAGGTCTTAAATAGATAAGCTCTACTCTCCCCTTCTCCCAAGTGTCTCAGATCTATAGTCTGCTTTCAAGGGTCAGTCTTAGAGTTTTGTCTTATCCTTTGGTTTCTCTAGATTCCACATATAAGTGCAACCAACTTTTACTTTCCTTCCTCCTCTGCTGCACTTGACTTAGAACATTTTGAGGCAAATGATATGTTTATTTTTTTATTATTATTACTGAGTAGTATTTCACTGTGTACATGTACCATATCTTCTCGATTCACTCATCTGTTTTGGGGCATTTAAATTGTTTCCCTATCTTGGCTAAAATAGTACTTTTATAAACAAATGAGAATAGATTTTTTTTAACTAGTGTTTTTGTGTTCTTTGGATAAATATCTAGGAATGGAAGTGCTGGGACACACGGTAAATTCATTTTCAGTCTTTTGAGGAATCACTACACTTCTTTCCACTGGGACTAGCCCATTCTACATTTACAACAAAAGTGTAAAAAAGTTTCTTTTCCTCCACATCCTCATCAGCACTTGTTTCAAGTTTTGTTTTGTTTTGTTTTGTTTTGTTTTAATACGGGTCATTCTTACAGGAGTGAGGTGGCATCTTATTGTGGTTTTGATTTGCATTACCATTATTATAAGTGATGATAAGCATTTTTTTCATTTTTTTGGGCAATCTGCATGTCTTCTTGGAGAAGTGCCTAGCTCCTGTTCATTTTTTGATTGAGTTGTTTTCATTGAGTTGTATAAGTGCTTTGTAGATCTTCATTATCAATTCCTTATCAGATGTGTGGTTTGCAAATATTTGCTACCATTCAGCAGGGTAACTGTTTTGGTCACTGTCTCTTCAGATGCACAGAAGCTTTTCAGTTTGATATAGCCAGGTATTTATTTTCTCCTTTGTTTTCCTTGCTACTGGCGATGAGTCTGCAAAGGTTTATGCCATGGGGTATTTTGCCTAAGTTTTCATTTATGTATTTAATGATTTTAGGTCTTATATCCAAATCTTTTATCCATTTTTAGTTGATTTTTATTTACAATGTGAGATAATGGTCTGGTTTAATTTTTTTGCAATTTCCAGATCAATTTTCCCAGCACCATTTACTGGAGGCTTTCCTTGTTTCAATGTAAATTAATTTAAAAAGTTAAATGTGTGGGAAAGATGCATGGAATGTGAGACCTAGATGACAGAAATAAAGCACTGAATTAACTAACCACAGCATGTCCCATCTTTAGACCTCCTTTATTACATGAGATAATAATCCTTGGTTGTTTTAAGTTAGTCACACAGGGATTTTCTGATATTAAAAGCAATCCAAGTGGTACAAACAGTATCTGTCACAGTAAGAAAGATTTTAAGATTATTTTAGCACAAAATTTTGTAAAATGAATTACTATATGAATTGCTTGATCCTTAATTACCAGATCTTATTTATATATAACCAACCAATCACCAATTTTGTGCTTAAGTTTATGGATATAAGAGCTAAAGAGTAATGTATCTGGCACATACAACTGGGTAGTAGAATTTTTTTTAAGCAGTTGAAAATTTATGTAATTTTATTTTTGTTTATGTCAAAGCATTTACATGATTTCAAAGTCAAGCTGTAAATACGACGTTCAGAAAAATCTAGCTTTTATCTTTTTCCCTTGTCCTGTTTCCTCTTCCATCCAGAAGAAACATTTAAGTTGTACATACAGTAAGTTTACTACATATATACACACATTTTTAGCACACAATTTAGTACACTAAAGACAATCTGTTTTCATTTAACATATGCCTTGTAGATCTCTCCAGAGCAGTAGATTTCACAGTCATTTATGTATGTCCCACTATGTATAATATATGCATGTAATTTATGCAGTTCTTATTGTCATTTGGGTGTTTCCCATTCTTTCACTGTTAAAAACAATGCACCAAAAAGTAGCTTTGTGCACTGATAATTTTTTATTTATTTAATTTGATTGCCCATGTGTATATTTTTAAGATCATTGTATAACCCAAGGTTCTCCCACCACCTTGTCCCCCCCCCATGAACCATCTGGGCAGCAGAAATTAAGGAATATATTTTTCAATGCCAATAAAAACAACCAAAGAAAAAAAGGATATTAATTACCAGCAAGGCTTTTTTGGTAGCTAAAAACGATGATGGGTAAGGGAACATAGTTCTCATTGGTATTTTTTTGATGTAACTTTTGAGTTTGTAAAATTTCATTAAAGGAAAGATTTCACATAAATTTAAAGTCAATAGATAGTTTAAAATTTTCTCACAAAACATTTCTAGACCCAGTTACACTATTAATTCTAAAAACCTTAAGGAAGAAATAACACCAATTCTATTTAAACTTGTAATATTAAAGAGGATAAAATAACTCATTACTGAACAAGACCAATAATACTCTTAAAACAAAATCAAACAATTATTAAAATCAAAACTATAGGTCAATATCTTTTAAATGCAGATATAAAAATTACAGACAAAATTTTAGCAATATAAATCTAATGATACATAAAAGTATAAAAGATTGTGTGGCTTATTACCAAAAGTGTAGAGTTGTTTAACATTCAAAATAATCTATCAATGTACTTATATTAACAAACTGTGATGGTTAATTTTACAGGTCAGCTTGATTGAGCTAAGGGACGCCCAGATAGCTGGCAAAACATTATTTGTAAAGATGTGAGTTTCTGAAAAGGTAACAGCATTTTAATCTAAACAGGAAAACCCTCATCAATGTGTGTGGGTACCACACAGTCCACTGAAGGCCTGAACAGAACAAAAAGGTAGAGAAGAATGAATTTTGCTTTCTTTGCTTAAGCTAGGATATCTGTCTTCCATTGCCCTCAGTTTATCGGTGGTCTTAGTTCTTTGACCTTTGAACCTGGACTTCTGGAATCAGAATAAGACTAATATCATCATCTCCCTTGGTTCTCAGACCTTCAGATCTTATTTATACAACATCAACTTCCCTGATCCTCCAGGAAGATAGCAGATGGAGGCTGCAGGTGGTAATATTTCTAGGCCTGCATAATCATGTGAACCAATTCTTATAACAAGACCCTTCATTCATAAATAAGATAAACAGATAGTTACAGAGATATCTTATTGATCCTGTCTTTAAAGATCTATGACTAATAAAATGAAAAATAAAAACCAGATGACTGTCTCAATAGACTGAGAACTGCAAGAACTCCTGGAACATAATGACTACATCCAAACCCCTACACTAAGAGACATGAACAAACACTAGCATAGTTTCTAATTTTTCATGGCTATGTTCCTAGGATGATGACTCCACCCTCACCTGAGAAACTCAAGGCTGCCAAAAGAAATTTATTGTTTGTTCCAACCAACACCTAAAGACAGAGCCCTGTCTCTCAGCTTCTATGGGAGAACAAGTGCCTAACTTCAATAAGTACCAGTTAGTACACCCATATGCCTTAACTATAATGACCAAACTACTTTCCAGCTTTCTGTAAATTATTATTTTCTTGACTCTCTTCAAGATCCCACTCTTTTCCCCTTTGGTTCCTCCTCCCCACTCCATCTCATTCTCTTTGTTTAGTCACATCAGGACAAAAACAAGTAGAGTTCAGTTCACATTCAACTGTCTTTCCTGTTGCAATATTTACTAGTAAGCAGAAATGTGTCCATCACTAGTGTACATCTTTAACCAGAAAACAAAATCCATAATGAATTTCTGATCAAAGTCTTCAGAAAACTGAGAACTCCCTCAACCTGATAAAGGATCTCTGAAAGCAAAACCATACAGCTAACATCATACTTCATGTTGAAAGAATGAATGTTCCCCCCTAAGAATAGGAGATACAGATACCTGCTTGCATTACTTCTTTAGTGTAGTAAGAGGTTTTTGCAAGTGCAAGTAGAAGGGAGGGAGAGGGAGAAGAAGTAAGATGCATCCACATAGCACAGGACAGTCTGAGACTACACTTTTATTCACAGATGAGGTAATCACCAACGTAGAAAATGCAATGGAATCTAAAACACAGTTACTAGGATAGTGAGTCCAGAAAAATTACAGAATGCATGCTCAATACATAAAAACCAATTTGTATTAGCAATAAACAGGAAAATAAAATTTAAATAATGTCATTACCAACAGAATCAAAAATACAAAACGCTCAGGGGTAAATCTGACAAAAGGCATATAAGATCAATGCATTGAAATCCACAATACAATGCTCAGAGAATTTAAGTAAGACTTAAAGAGGAGACGTACCTTCTTCATGGGTCAAGATGCAGTATTGTTAAAATGTCAGTTCTCCACCAAATTGAGTTACAAATTCAAAAATCCCAATAAAAATCTCAACATATTTTTTGTATGCAGAAACTGACAATCTGATTCTTAAATTCACACACACGCAGAAAACCTTAAAACAAACAAAACAAATTTAAAAATCATACTATCTAATATTCAAGACTTACTACAAAACTATATGTTCATGACACTGTGGTATTAGTGTAAATAAAGACAAACAGGTCAATGGAACAAAAGAGAAGCATCAGGAAATAAGTACACACTTATATGAGCAGCTGAATTAAGTAATACAATGGGAAAAGACAGTCTACTCAACAAATGTTACTGGGATAAAAGAGTATTCAAAAACAAACAAAAAAAACCAACTGGATATACACTTCACACAACATATGAAAATTAATTCAAAATAGATCATTGACCTGCACATAAAATCAAAACTATGAAGCTTCTTTTTAAAAAAATGTGAAAGCTATTATTTGCAAACTTGGCTTAGGCAAAGATTTCTCAATGGAAAACAGAAATTATATATAATGCATTAAAGAAAAAATGGATAATATGATTTCAACAAAATTAAAAATTCTGACCTTCAAAAGATACTGGGGAGAAAAATGAAGACAACCCAAAGAAAGTGAGAAGACACTTGCTGAACACATATAGGAAAAAAGATCTATACCTAGAACATAAAAAAAAAATGTTCAAATTCTTTCAGTGGACAAAAGATGTGAACAGACATTTCAATAAAAATGATACATAGCTGATAAGTAAACTCATGAAAATATTGGCAGCATCACTACTCGTGAAGGAATACAAGTTAAAATCACAATGGTAAGGTAGGCAAATTAAAATTAAATTTCAAATTAATTAAATTTTAAGTTAATTAGTTTAACTACACTAAGTATTGGTGGTGATACAGAAAAACTGAATACTCATACTTCAGGCAGAAATGTAAAATGGTGTAATCACTTTGAAGAAGAGTGCTTTTTCCTTGGAAGTTTCTTAAAAAGTTAAACACACAGTTACTAGTTCTACCCCGAAGTATTCACCCAAAAGAAAAGAAAATAAACACCCATACAAAGAACTGTATATAGCAGCCTTATAACAGTAGCCTTTTCATAAAGCCAAAAATTTAAAATAATCCAAATGTACATCTATAGAAACTCATTCACATGCAAACTAATCTATAGTGAAAGAAGACAGATTGTGCTTAGGGATGGGGCTGAACAGAGGTGAGAGGGCAGCATAAGAAACTCTGGGAAGTCACAGATATATTCAAAATCTTGATTGTAGAGATACTTGTACCTGAAAAACGATGTACATAGAGAGAGAGAGAGAGAGAGAGATATGCATGTCATAACCTAATGAACTGCTCCTTTTATATTATTTATCTATGTCAATTATACCTCAGTAAGTTATTTAAAGACAAAAATATAACAAAAAATGATCCCAAGAAATCATAAAGGTAATGTAACCAATCAAACTAGGAGACAAAGACTAAGTGCAGACAAGAAATTCATCAAAAAGCACTCAGGATGGCAACAGATCAATTAAAAACTTTCCTGGACAATAAAGAAGCAAAACTCAGCAGTACTGAGTCAGCACAATACAGCAATTTGGTAAAAGTTCGATCCCAAAGGAACAAAGCACTAGGGGAAGCAATCAGAGAAAATACAATATCCGAGAAAATATGGAATTTAAGGGCAACCTTAAGAGAACTGGATTACAGAGTTCATTACTAAAGGTAGAAGAAAAGACTTCAGGATTGAAAGAAAGGTCAGAAAATCTCCCATGAAAAACCAGAAGGCCATCAAGGATAGTAACACATTAACCAGTCACTCTTTACACAATAAAGAAAAAGAAAATATTCTCAAAAAACAAAAACAAAAACAAACAAAAAAAACCTATGCTAGAACACATTTCTTTTACAAATAACGAATTACGAATAACCCCCAAACTGGGCTTCAGCTATCCCCAAACCATTTAAAGTACATCATCCATCTATTTGTCAGCTGAATTGACTACTGTGTGAAATTAATTAACCTTCCTAGAATGGTAGGTATGGACACTTTCAATGGGTGATATAGAGAGAACCATGCATCTAATAAGCATATGTAAAAATGTCAGTGTTGATGGTTACATTATTTGATTCTAAGTAAACTGCAATGTTCCTCTCACAAGATTCAGAAGTAAAATTGCTACGAAAGTAATGAACTATCTCAGTTTATCCCAGAGATTATGAAATGAATTTCACCACTGAAATAAATTCACAACTAGAGTTCCAAGGACAGTGAAGGGAGGGAGAGACCTAGGAAGGCAGGAAGGAGTAGGAGAGAAGGGATGGGTGGGAGGAAGTGAGGGAGAAAGGGAGGAGGGGAATCTCTGCACAGCTGCTCTTTCTCTCTTGTGCTCACCAAGTACAGGGGGATAAAAAACATAGCAAAGGATTTTGCTTTAAACTCACTCTACCAAGAAAACTAGATAAAGGAAAATAGGTTTCACTAGATAAAAATTTACCTTTTGAACCAATACTGGCACCACATTTCAGACCCTAGAAACCTACAAAACAAACAGTTTCAAGTGACAAGCTCCAGCCTCAGTTGTTCTTACACTATTGCCACTTCATTCTGATTCTAGAATTGTCACACCACCACTGGGTACTCAGACTGTTCCTCACAACAAGGTAGGGCCAGGTAATTTCCTTTCCCAACACCAATCAAAACTCCAATCCCAAGAATAGAGCTAGCTACTGTTTATTTAAACCTTAAACATCCCATCAAATAGATCAAGTTTTTTATTTTAATTTTTTTAAACATCCTTATTTTTTTTCACAATATGTGATTTCTCCCCACAGAAGTTTTCTGTTGCACCCACAAGCTTCCAACATATTCCACTTTGCTCTCCTCCCAGCATTTTCCACTCTACCCCTATCCCTCCCTTTCCTGTTCCCTTCAGAATGTCTCAGATCTATTATCATTTTTAGAAGTATCTCTTGGACATCCACCTACAGTGAATCTGCTATAGCAAGATTTTATAGCAAAGAGAATCTCTCTTCCTGACGTAAAATGTTGGTTATCTTTCTTTATTTCAAACATGCATAGCTTCCTCATGCACATACCAAGAATTTCCCATCTTCTGGTGTCCAAACACTACAATGAACAGGGAATGCACAACCTCAGATGGTTTAGGGAAGAACCCTAAACAAAGAAAATCTTCTATTTGGTAGTATGTAAAAACCCACTAGGGCTACAAATGGCAGAGTTCAGCAGATGTGACCTGCTCACAAAATCTAAAATATTTCCATAAGGCCTTTTACAGAAAAAAGTTTGCCAAATGAGGCCTAGGTGTCTGTTAAGTAATCTTCTAGCTAGTCTCCCTATTAACTATTTAATTCACCCTTCAAACTGCAGCCTCCAAATTTTAAGATCACAAATTTGATCATTCAATAATCTGCAAAGATAAATAATCCTTAACAAACTTCTTCAGTTTTCTATCTTGCCACTACTTAGTGTGTAGTGTGTAGAGTATTTTATGTAACTCTATTTTGATCACCTCACTCTGCTTGCTCTCATCTTTAGACTACCAGCATATAATGTTTCTCCCAGCTGGGATGGTAGCTACTTGGGTCGTCCATGTAAATGGCATTTTCTCTAGGAAGCCATTCTTGACCCCTTTGGCTGGGAGGAGGTAATCTTGAACTTTCTCCATCACTGGAAGTTATTAGATCCCAAAGCATAATTAATTGTTGGTCCAGATCAAGAATCATACAAATACAAGGGTAAAGACAGATTTTGTGACATCAACTATGATATTTATTTGCAGAAAGCAAAGAAAGACAGGTATGTATGTTGCATTCATACATGTTTTGGTCAAATATATGTACCCCTATATCATGCTTTGAGAATCCAAATAGATGTTTTCTCAATGATTTATAAGAAATAGAGGTATATTTAACCCATGAAAATATGTGATGTCAAATCAGTAATGACAGTACAAATTCATATCAAAATCTAGAAATCAACCAAAAGGTAATTTCTTTAGAGCTTAATTATTTACCTATGTGTTTTCTAGTATATTACCAAAGAAGCTTATTAATATACTTGAGAGCTTATTAATATACACCATACTTAATAAAAACAAAATAATGAAACCAAAATGGGTATTAGCCTATTACCTGCTCTTCCTTTTCTTTTTCTTTAGTCTTACTTCTGTAGACTCTAGCAGAGGTGGCATCCTGGGGTGGAATAGCAGAGATCTGATGCAGTGGCATGCTCATCCCAGCCTCCAGTCTGGTCGTTGTCTTTATGGAAAAGAGTCTTCACTGATAGAGTCATTTTGGGCCATGGACTTCAAGCTGAGAAACAGAAGAAAATACACAACTGAGTTAAAACACTTTTCAAATTTCCAACAGTAAGATCATAAAAATACATTTAAAGACCATAAAAAATACATAAATCATATTTTAAAAGAAATGCCAATAAATGACACATATTGAACCTTCAAAAATCACATTTTTCCCCTTATAGGAGAAATTATAACTTTTTTCTCATATAATAAAATGGGAGCAATTTAAAGAGGCTGGTGGATCAGGTACATGTATAATTGGAACTATAGCAACGTCATACTTTACTACAAGACAATTTTGAAGTTTAGTCTTTTTTTTTTCTTGAGCAATCATTCATCCTGATATAAACAGTAACATTTCCTTAAAATGCATCTGCCCTTGAATCCACAGAATGGCAAGATTAAATGTCATGCTAACTATGATTCATACTTAGCCTTCCAAACATCTATACTCCCTACCAGATGTTGGCAACCTCTTCCTGTAATGGGGAAGGTACTGAGTATTTTTAGCCAATTCTTATTGAGTATTTTTACTCAATTCTTGCTATTTTAGAATGAAAGTCCCAATGAATGTATAAATGAATGAGAATGGCTGTTTCCCCCAAAAAAGGGAAAAAAGCTTTTGTAAGTAAAAAATCAATATAGCCCCTGGATCTATAGCATTAAACCCTGTACTAAAACAATGCAGGTTATCAAACAAGGCAGGTTATTAAAACATTCCTGGGACCATGAAAAGGCTGCCCTTAAGTAACATAAAGATGTCTGAATAATATTCAATAATTTTAGGCACCACTGCTTTTTTCCTGGTTTTCACTATAGTCCTCTAAATTGCCTAATAACTGAATTTTGTGTTCTCTATCTCCACCACAGCCCCACTGAGATCTATCAAATGATATATAAAATCAATTCACTATAAATTATCCATCAGGTTTAATGTAATATTTCATGCTGTTTGAATTTCAACAAAGGATGGAAATCTTCAGTCAAAAGAACGAACCTCTAGTTTGGGGGTTTTCATTTATTAACCATGTTTGGGGGCTGCAGCAAGAAGCAGGGAGGGTAAATCAGAAGAGTCCAAGAACCCTATGGTCATGTTTAACAAGTAGTCTCTGGAGAAAAGTAAGTTTTTGTGTGTCTGGTTCCATCACTGACACTGTTACTAGCCGAGATAAAAAGCCACAGGATTCATAAAATGAATTTTTTTTCCACATGACTGATCAATAAGCAACAGAAAGGAATGAGAAATTGGAAGGGATCATTATGTATGAGAATGTGAGCTGAAAGAAAATTTTGTTCTTACAAGTTTAGCTTTTTAGTAGATCACCGGCAACCAATTAAACAAGAGTAGGTGATCTCTCTAAATAAGACAGGGAAAAATAAAATTTTAGCGCCTACATATTATACATCACTCCATTTTAAGCCTCTGATAAAGATGATAAAAGATGGAGCACTGAACACTACAAAATGATCTGAATGTTGTGTTCACACTACACCAGTCAAGAGGCACCTACTTAATGATGAGTTGCCGTACATTCTCTGGGAGAGCACAATATCCAATGAGGAGCAGTTTTTCATCCCTAATACATTAAGGTTTTTTGTCACAGACGACAGACTCCATATGGCCTCTTGGAATATCAGTCAAGCTAACCATGCCCAAAGCCCTAGTATAATCCTCATTATTACATCATTGACACATATCCATGTCAAGCCTAGGGAAAAGTATGCCTGAGAAACACAAAAGTGATAATGTTTTAATTTTTGCTACATTTTATCAGATCCCCTTTCTTACAGTCACTTACTCATAGCACCTTAAGATACTCTTATCATATGCACCCATCTCTAGGTAAAAGACTTAAATATTTTCTTGAAGCAATCCCCTTCCTATGCCAGATATATTTAGATTAAAAATTTAATTTTAAAAACCCAAATTAGAGCATGCCATTCTTTATGTAAAGGTTCATGTGAAAAATAAATCAAGTATTACTCATTGCTTTATCTTCGCAAAAAACTATCTGTTTTGTATTAATTCATCTTTCATCTTTTTAATTTTTATTTTTTAATTTGATAGTACATGTATATGTATAAGTATATACATATATATCTATATCTATACACACACACACACATACATTTTTCACATCATTGCCTACCCTGGGGTTCTCTCACCACTTTATCACCCATGAAACATTTTAATCACTTATAATAAGGATACAGGGAAAACAAATGAAGAAGAAAAATGTAGAACTGCCAACAGAACTGAAGCACAGATCAAGAGGGGGAGTAAAATCAAGAGGCGGGAGGGCAAAGAGAATTCATCTTTAATTAAGAACAACAGTTAAACCCCTGTACTACATCTGACAATCAAGGCATAAAGATTTAAGCAGCATTAATTTAACCAGCAGAGTACAACATACTTAATGTGAACATCCACATCTAAAGAACAGACCTTAGAAAGCTGGTGGCTTATGAATATGGAAATGGATATTTTACATAGCTGGATTGGAGGATTTAGTATTGCTAATGGCAGTCTTCCCCAAACTGGCCTACAGATACAGCAGTACTTATCAAAAAGTCAGCTGACTTTTCAGAAACTTGGAGAAGAGCCAAAACAACCTTGAAAAGGAACAAAGTTCTTTCCATTCTTCCCAGTTTCAAAATTTCTGACAAAGGACTAGCAATCTAGGCAGTACAACATAGAATAAAGGCAAATATAGAAATCAGTGGAATGGAATTTAGAGTGAAGAAATAAATTCATGTATCTATGACCAACTGATTTTTCAATATGGGTGCCAAGACTATTCAATGGGAAAACAGTCTTTCCAACAGTTTCGGAACAACTGGGTAGCTACATACTAAAGAGTGAATGGGGACCACTACCTCACACAAAGAAAAACTAAACAAAATAGATAATAATATGCATATCACTGTAGTTAAGAGATACTTTTTTATAAATGATGTAGCTAAATAGGGGACATGTATCTAGAATATATCCAGAATTATTACACCTCAAGTATAAAAGACAGTCCAATGAATAAACAGTTTGCCCAACATCAGTCAGAAGAAAAATGCAAATAAAAACCATGATGTCACTTAATTATGACTAAAAAGGTATATATATATGTTGGTAAGATATACCAAACTAAAATCCTCATATATAGTTTGTAGGAATATATATGCAGCTGCTTTGGAAAAAATTCTGGCTCTTCTACAAAATGTCAAGTATAGTTATATTTGATATAGTAATTTCATTCCTAAGTAAACACACACCCAAAGAAATCAAGCCACCTGCCCACACAAAAACATGTAAGACTACATCCATAACCAAAAGTCTCAGCGATAACTCAATTTCCCATAAATTTATGGATGAAAAAATGTTACCTATACAATCAATATTATTCAGCAAAATAAAGGACTAAAATATGAATACATGCTACAACACAAATGAGGGAGACCCTTAAAAACAATACTATCTCTAACCACCAAACTGAAGCACACAACCTGGGGCAGGAGGGAATGGTGGGGAGGGTGTGGGGGTGAATCCCTGGGATTACAAAGATATGAAATTTATATATGAATAAATTTTTTAAATATATTTTTAAAATTACAGCATGTATTACCAAGCTAAAAAATATATATACTATCTGAAAGAACCATATATTGTATGACATTGATATGAAATATCATAGTAGTCAAATTCATAGAGAAAATAGGCTAGTGATTAGCAAGGATTGGGTAGAGGTAGGAGAGGGGGCAAAGACAACTAAAAGGGTTTCTTTTCAAGATAATCAAATGGTCTTTAAAAATTATTGAGGTAATGCCTGCATAACTCAAATATACTGAAAGTCAAAGAACTGCACACTTCAGTGAGGGAATGAAGAGATTATAGCAGATGTAAACTGTATCTCAATAAAGCTATTTTAAATAAGAATATGGAAGTAATTAGTATAGATTACAATAGCTAAAATCATGTTCCTTTTGTACTATCCCAAATGTAATTTATTGGGCAGACATGGAGATGGCCACACTTACCCTAGAGTGTCAGCAGAAAGTTAAATTCAAGTCTTCACTATATGAAATATCTATGGTGTGATATGTAGGGAAATGATGAAATCCAAAGACTATTTCTTTGTCTGTACAATAGGTAATAATCTCTACCAGGACACCAGGTTACTATGAAGATCAAATATGGATGGATACATGTGTACAAATATAAGGGCTCTTAACATCAGCAATCAGCACATTTCCAGCCTGCTTTTTCAAGCATCTGCAATGACTCCTCTCACAGCCTCAAAAAAGCCTATTTGCTTCAGAGCTCTATCTTCCAATACAAGCTTCTGTCTTCCAACACCTCAGCTCACACTAGATTTATACAACTTGGCATTCAAATCCTTTCTAACATTCAGTGAGCACCTTTAGCAGCATGACTCTGAGGGGAAGCAAACTTGACAATACTCTCTGTTCACAAGAGAGAGACAGGAAGACCCTATGCAGAAGACCCCATGCAGAAGACAATCAATCTGTTCAATATTCTTTCCAGATGGTCCAAATAAATGAAGGATTCTGCCCATTCCCACAATGCTGGAGACAAGTATAAATGACAGAGAGGCAGTCAGAAGACAAAGGCACCAAGTAAGTTAACATGCCTCCCTCCGTCCATGCTCACAGAGTGTCAGGCAGCTCCCTGGTCCTCTGCATTGTGAGTTGTTGAATCTTAATGTGAAGCACATTTCATATAAAAAAAAATGAGAAGCCTATGCACAGAAACCAGGAGACTCAGAAAGAAAAAAGCAGTAGGAGATTAAGTAGATAGGTGTAGATACACAGCAATACTGACTAAAGTTGAACTTAAAGTATTGAATGCAGAGGAGACAGAAGGTTTGGAAGGAGAATTAACATAACCGATAAAGGGATAGTGCCAAGCCCTGGGTTCTGGCTATGCATTCTCAAGACTGGGAAGCAGAGAAATAGAAAACAAAGAGGAAAGTGGCATGGGCACACTGAGCTTTCCTTGGTTGTGGGAAATATGAGACAAGCACACAGTGCACAAGGGTGGTCACCAGAATACACAATACACTGTAACACCTGAATACACAATAATGATCCCTTTCCCAAGGAAAATCTGTAGATCAGTGCTTTAAGTCAGTAAGTGCTTTAAACAGATGATAAAATCCAGCATTGATACTGAACTTTTAAACATTTCTGAAAACACAGATGGAAAATCACTAACACAGAGTTAACATTACAGTCTCATGGTAAAACTCTTAGAGGTATTCTAATTGAACTAAAAAGCAAACTAAGCACAATTCCTCTGCTATTATTTCATGTATTTTTTTTCTCTGCTAATGTTTTAAGACTTAAAGACAAGTACAAGGAAAGAGCTAAACTCCAGAGGAATGCTTTAAGAACTGGAATCAGTTAGAAACATAAATTTTTGTATAAAATCAATTATGTATTCTAATCTAAGTAAAAAGTATGTAAACACATGTCACCAACATTCATGTAAACCAAGAAAACAGAAGTATGAATTAAGAACTAAATGATTTTTCTAGCAGAAATGAGCCAGATAGAAAGGGACAGAAACCAAATGGTTTCACTAATATATAGTCAACCAAATGAAACTGCACAAAGGGAGAATGGGGACCAGCTAGAGCGGGTGGGAAGGGGAGGTGGTGGGTGACCCCCAGGGACTGAAATGATGTGAAAGATATATAAATAAAAAAATTTAAAAAAAAAATAAAAAATTTAAAAAATTAAAATTAAAAAAATTTTTAAAAAAAAGAACTAAATGATTTAAAAGATACTTAAGAATTTCTAATGAAAAACATTCAGTGTTTTTAGAATGTATTTGAGTACTACATATATATTAAGGTACTAATTACTTAAATTAAAGCATATATTAGATTTCAATATAATTCCAATCAAAAATCAAAGGCTAAGGAAGATTTATTTACTTGGGAAATTTTTCTACAACTATGATTGCAAATCAACAAGATAATCACATAAAAATATTAGGGAAAAAGCTATAGGACGATGAGTCCTATGAAATATTAAAACATACAGGACAATACCAATAAGTCAACAGTAAATACAAGACTGAAAAGAATCCAGAAACTGACTCTACATAGAGGAATATAATAGCCAACAGAAGAGGCAACCTAGGAAAAGGACAAGTGAATTAAAAAGTGGTAGTAGCAATGAAATACTACTCAACAATCAAAAAAGACAAACTCACGTCACTGTGGCAACATATAGAAACTGGATTCTAAGTGAGTCAATAGGAGAAAGACTTTTTAAAAAGTATGATTTCACTTGTACATGGAATCCAGAATAACCAAACAAAGTACAAGACAAAGACAAAATTCAAAATTAACCCATGAAAGCTGACTATGGATCTGAGGCATCCAGGATCGGAGACCAGGTAGGGATATGAGTGCACAACGGACTATGGTAAAGGGCCAAGGGTGCTTTCGTCATGGGAAATATGGCCACGCTTGAGAAGAGAAATCCTACAATGTGAAAAAACAAACAAGGATGTAAAAGAACAGTAAATCATGAAAAATTAAAAGAGAAAAAAGAAATGGAGACTCAGAAAACAGACTGCTAACAAACAGAAATATAGTACTATAATGTGGCAGATAATAAGAGCATCTGCCTAGCACTTACAAAGGCTATCTGTTCTTCACACAGCTGTTTTTCAGTATGTGTTTCTCCCTCCTAGAATGGCAGAAATGTATCTGTGGCAGGAACCATCATTTTTCACAGACCACAGAGAAATAATAAGCATGGGCTATAAGTGAATGTTTTTTGCTTTTAATCATAGTCATAACTTTGGAACAAGAAACCTCTTGTTCCAAAATAATGAAAGCCTTTTTTCCACCAGAGGGGAATGGATTGTTCTCTTAACAACAGATTTCCTTATATAAAGAAAGCCTACAAACTGAATATCTGACCATGAGACCAGGCACTTTCATTGTTTATAATTACTTACTGTAAAAGTTCCTCAGTTTTCTACCACCAATAATATAAACTTGCCCATTGTTCCAATCCTGTCATGAATTGTGGGGAATATATTATGGAGTACAAAAAGGAAGCAGACACCCCAGCTCTGGAAATACACTTGGTCTCTTTGCCCTCCTCCTGATCTGGTTACTCAGAGGCTTCACTCTATCAACTATATATATCCTGTATTTTCATCCTCTCCTTCCTAGAGGATCCTTCACATCAATAATCTAACAGAATGCTTCCCATGGAAAATTTATTGAACTAGTAGTTTGTGCCATTAGATGCCATAAAAAACATATAAAAATTCACACTGAACTTTTCACAATGAAAAGTTTTTTCAAGTGCTTTATGAGTTTCCCATCTTTAAAACAAAACTAAAAATGCTTTCAATGTCTCTACTTTGTTCCTCTTTATAACCAAACTTTCTGAATTATCACCAGTGTTCTCCATTTTCTGGCTTTTCACAATTAATTCACTCTAACTTCTGCTCCCCATTTCAGACACTGTTCTTAGAGACTTTCTCATTTAGTGATCAAACTTAGGAAAAACACTCACAGTTGAAGAAACCAAAATAATTACACAAAAGAAAGAAAACACATAATTTTGTTTTGCCTTTTTCAGATGTCTTAAGTAAGTTCACACCCCTCTTAAATGCACAGAAGACACAGTACTCAAAAAGTTAAAATACTACAATATGATAAAGAAAAAAGTACTCATGAAAATGAAAAATATTAAAAGCAAAATTCAAAATTCAAAAGAAGACTTGGAAACATATCACAGAAATTGTGAAGCAGTACAAAAGTATTCAATAAAAAAAAAAGAAAGAGAGAAGGATGAGTGGACATAAGAATATCTGGAGATTGGTGCAGGTGTTCAAATATCTGACTCAAAAGAAACTCCAGGCCGGGCATGGTGGCTCATGCCTGTAGGTGGCAGCCTAGGAAGCCACGGCCGGGGCCAGGGATCACGGTTCGAGTCCCACGGGGATCACGTGGTGAGACCTAGTCTCAAAAAAATAGCTGGGTGTGGTGGTGCGTGCCTGTAATCCCAGCTACCTGGGAAGCTGAATCTGGGGATTACTTGAGTCTGTTTTACCCCAGGAACGTGAGCCTGCGGTTCCACGGGCAAAAACAGAGAGACCTAGTCTCAAAAAAAACAAAAAAACACAAAACAAACTCGAGAAAGTACTGAAAGAAACAGAGGAAGAAAAATAATTAGAACATTATACAAAAAACCCTCAAGAATTAAGAGATACACTGGCTGGGCACGGTGGCTCGTGCCTGTAAGCTTCAGCCTATGAAGTGGCCGGGGCTAGGGATCGAGGTTCGAGTCCTGCCTGGGACCCGCAGTGAGACCTAGTTCCAAAAAAATAGCTGGGCATGGTGGTGAACGCCTGTAATCCCAGCTACCTGGGAAGCTGAGGCTGGGGATTGCTTGAGTCTGTGGTACCCCGGGCAACAAGAGCCTGCGGTTCTACGGGCAAAAATAGCGAGACCTTAAAAAAAAAAGAATTAGGAGATACAAGGAACTAGATTGAAACGGCCCAGCCATTTGGCACCTAATGCAATAAAACTCTATAGAATGTAAGTCTCAATGGGGAAGATGAAGTGACAGATAATATCAGACACCTCAGCAGAACTAAGAAGAAATAGAATCAAAAATTATACATATGAAACATAAAGCAGTGAACAACCAAAAATCCTACAGAAGAAAATGTAATCATTTGCCTCTAAAATGAATTTCAGTATTTCAATTTTGATAAAGGTGTAAATGTAATAATGCTATATGTAACACTATGAGAACTAAATCAGGAGAATGGAGATACAGGAGTGATGTATAAAAAAAAGTCATCAATGGGTCATCAATGGTGTCTATATTTATAAGTGAAGAAACCGTGTGAGTTTATCATTTGAAAACATGGAGGCAAACTACCAGAACAACTAGGATATGCACAACTACAATCTCTATCCAAGGTTTTGAAACTCAGAGAACCACCAAAAAAAGGAGCAAAATTCTAGTTTTTATTCACTAATATTTAATAATAAGACCTGATTTTATATGTGCTCTTTGGGAGACAAACAGTGACATGAACTAATAGGAAGCTGTTTAAAGTCTCTACTTAAGCAACTCGGTGTATATGTTATACTTCAATGAAAGTTTATCAATGTGTTTGATAAAGGTATTACCTTAACAAGAATATTCAGAAATGTATACTACATGTAAGCTACCTTCCTAGAAGCTAAAAACTTCTAACATCTGAAATATTTCTGACCTAAGCAATCTGGATAAGAAAGTTTGAGCCACCATTACATTTTTCAAAAAGCTGTGAGCATTTATTACTTATATTTTCTTAATTTTGAAAATATTTTGAAGACACAAATAGATAACAGATTGGGCCATGTCCCTGGAGGCTGTTTCCTCACATACAGGCCCCTTCGATTGGGAGGCTAGAGGGGGTGAACTTTCCAGTTATGTTTCTGACCCATAGGAGGCCTCCAGGGTCTAAGCCCCTTTAAATGCAGGCCTGGAAACAAGGGGCTTTTGCCCACACTTGTGCCCAGTTCCCTCAGGGAGCTGGGCCAATCATGTCCCTGGAAACTCTGCCCTCCCATGGAGCTCCCTCCGGATAGGGGGGGAGGCTGCTGGAAACACAGGTCAATGGGGGGGGGGGGTGGCAGGCGCATCAGTGGTGGGTGGGTCTGGAGGGGTCACCCCCCTCTGGTTTACTCCAAATCCAGTCACTCCTCATAAGGAACAACAAAGTTACTAATTCAGTGGTAGATACACATAAAGATGGAGGTGAGGAGAAAGAAGTAAAGCCCAGAAGAAACACTTCAGATCCATGGGACACAGGGCTGTGAGACTAACTATAAAGACAAATTGTCTCAGAAATACAGTCACTGAGGTTTCCACAGATGGAAACACAATTTCCAGTTCAGAGATGCCTTCAGTGTGAACTTCGCACCCTCCCATTTCATGTGGAGAGGAAGGCCAAGGGACAGGCAGCCGTCCCAACCAAGTGGACCAACCATCCAACCATCTGCCAGTGCCTACCCTCACCAAGAAACTTTTTACACAAACATCGGCTGGAAGAAACGCTCCCGGTGCCAGTGACCAGAACCACAAATCAAAGAAGAAGCAAAATGTGACAGAAGCTGGGTTGGAGCAAATGGCCAGTCACAAGGAGGAGGCACTGAAAGGATCCAAACGTGTGAACTGACTGCTTGCAACAAACCATACACCTGGAAAACTAAGCACAGGCCACTGTGTCCCAGGAAAACATGTCTACACCTGGCAAAAGAACATTGCTTCACCAAAGAAAAGGAAGAATCTAATGGACTAAAAATTGATCAATAACTGACAGTGAAAGAAAAGATGGAGGGGGGGGCACCCAAAAGGGAAGAAAAAATGTAAATAAACCTTATATAATAAAAAGAAGAAGAAACTGAAGTGCTGAAAAAAGAGTTCCCATGTTTCATTAAAAATTTTAAAAGTGATAAAACTTCATTTGAGTTCTATTCATCTCCTAGGATTGTGCCATCTATCTTGCTTTTCTAGAGCAAGTAAGTCTCTTCTTCTAAATTCTAAAACTTTTCTACATTCATTTATATCAGTCATTAGACTGGTTATAATAAAGACAATATCAGCTATAACAGCAGAGAAACTGAAGCCTTCAGGCATTGCAAAGAGAATGTAAAGCATCAAAGATCACATGGAAAACAGTTTGGCAGTATTATAAAACATTAAACATAAACTTATTAACAAAAATCCACTATTTTTCTTCCCAGTACAGTTTTTATCAACAGAGAAAAAATAACTGATCATTAAAAATATGCAGCAGTTCGGGCCTGGGACAGTGGTGTGTGCCTTTAATCACAGCCGAAGCTAGGAATCGCTTGAGTACACGGGTTCGAGACCCGCCCGGGGGTCCAATACCCTCCAGGGGCAACATAGCAAGACTTAGTCTCAAAAAATAGCTGGACATGGTGGCGCATACCTGTAATCTTAGCTACCTGGGAGGCTGAGGCTGAGGATCACTTGAGTCCATGGTACCCCGGGCAACATGAGCCTGCGGTTTCATGGGCAACAAAGCAAGACCTAGTCTCAAAAAAAAAAAAAAAAAAAGCAGCAGTCCGGGGGTGGGGGCAGGGTTCACCCAAGGGTCCTAAGATGAAAGAGGGAATTAGTAAACCCCATCTCCAAGCCCAGCCCAGTGAGTATAGTCAGACTGGAGGTGGGAGTTAAGGTCCTTTCAAATGGTGCAGGACCTTGGAGAAGAGCTCCAGCACACCCTTGCTGCAGCCTAGGCTGCTGGCAGGGGTGGGGGCAAGGGTGAATCCTATGTCACCCAGATCTCAAGATCTCAAGGTCTTGGGTTCAGGGATCTCAGACTGGGAAAGCCAGCCTCGGCCTCCATGTGGGCAGGAGTGGGGGCTGAGCAGCTCTGCCGGGGCTGCAGGGTGTCCCCGCTCTGGTTTACTCCAAGCTCAATCAGACCTGACTAGGAATGAAAAATCCAGTCTCTCCAACTGCAGATATAATGGAGAGGAGAGGTCCAGGATTCACTCACCACCTGGATAGAACAAGTGTTGGGAACCACTGAGACAAGAAGGTGAAGTCAGTGATTATTGTGACCTGCATCATCTCTGGGGCTAGGGAACCAAAACCCTGTCTACAGTTATGTGCAACTTGAATGAAGCTCCCTCCTTTATCAATCAATGGGGAAAGAAAACCCTAATAATCTGGCTATGACCCCAAGGCAGAACTGCTAACATGAGAGTAGAGAGGAGCTGAACCAACAACAACCTGAGTAAGTCTGTCCCCACAAGGGAACACCTCCACTGCTAGCGGCTGGATTCCCAAAACAAGATATCAGAAATGTACAGCACAGAACCAGCAACACATGACAGACACCTGAAAGGAACCTGGAGAAGCGCACCACGTATCTGTCCTACAACAAGTTCCTAATGTGCTCGGCCTGACTATCAATCAGATCCTGGAGATCTGAGCAGCCTTGTCTGCTGCCGTCCAAGAGTACAAGTCTGCACCCAGGAAAAAAGGACATAGTTCCAGAAAAAGACAAGACCAGTGAGCCAAATATGAACCAACAACTTGCAGTGAGAGGAATTAGAGTGACCAGAGTGGGAAGGGGAAAAGGGGAGGTGGGGTAGGGATAAAAGATACAATATGAAAGGGAGGGTCAAACCTAAGGGGAACGACAAACCATACAAGCCTGACCAATAAATGTATGAAAACCACAAAATGAAATTTCTTTAAATAAATAAAATAAAAAGGTGCAGCAGACTGACCACATCAGAGTTCAAAATCATAACAGAATTCAAATGTAGTGAATGTGATCTAAGCATCTTTAAGAATATTTCAGAAAGGCCCCAACTTAGAATTGATAAGTTATTGATTTAAGCTTATTTAAAACAGAGTTTTGAGAACTTGTTTTAAAAGTTACAGGTGAGAAACGTCAACCTCTAAATCAAAAATCTAATGCATACATAACAAATTACTGATGAAATATCTGCAAAGAGTCAAACAAGGGAACAAACATGCTATCACACTAACAGTCTCACCTCACTGCACTGTTCTCTTCACTCAAAAAGAAAGGATAATTCCCCAAAGAAGTCCACTTCTGGGCCACTCTCTCACCCACACCAGATCACTGAGTAGCAAGGCGCAAACCTTAACTCTTCTTCCCTTTATTGAAATGATGAAAATTAAACTTTAAAAGTTCTTGAGAATTTCAAGGATGATAGAGCAACACCACAGGTCTGCAGAGCAGTCACTAAATAAAAGTTTGAGATACAGCTGTTATTTGAACTTGATCTGTTAACACTAAGAGTTTCATGATGAGCTCATTTACAAAAAAATGAATTACAAATATTAAATGCAACATAATAAAGTAGTAACTATCAGAATATATAAAATGACCAGAAGTGAAAAAAATCATAAAACATACATTCTACAAACTAAGTTTTACTCAGAAAACAAAACTATAGTTTGTAAGCATTAAAATCCCCTAGAATAATTCAAAGCATTACTAGAAGAAAGTAAAAACTGTTATATTAAAGAATCATAAATAAACAATGCTAAAAGCGAAGATTAAAACCAAAGAATAAATGGTTTTAAAAAACAATACAACAACAAGAAAAACATTAAATTATAGAGCAATCACTTGTGACTATTAATGCTGGAGAAGTGCTGTATATGAATTATCTCATTTAATTCTCACAACAGTACCAAGAGGTGGATAAACTTTTATCTCTATTTTACACACGGCTTAGAAAAAATTCAAGCAACTTGCCCAAGATTTCATCATCATATTTCACTAAATAGCTGTGGCAACTTATAAGGTGAACCTAAAATACATAGTTTTTTTTTTTTCTTTTTTTTTTATCTCACTGTGACACTGCTTGCTGATATATTGCTGGCTTGGCTATGGTAGAAAAGTTATTATAATCACCATGGATACCAAAAATATCATAGCATACACATTTGAAATATCAGTGACATGCTTTTTTCTATATTTCTATCTATATCAAAGGGTATTTGACTAAAGTAATAGGTATACTTGTCAAAATCCAAAAAAGATAATAATTTATATATATTTCTTTTTTTTTTAAATATATATTTCAAAAGTGGCAGTAAGGCACTTAAAGGCAGTAAGATATGTCCCAAATAGCCATGCCCAATTTATTGCAGATATTTAACTTTATCATTGTGTTCACTTATGAATTTATATAACAAACAAGTTACAAAAAATACTGCATTTTAAAACAATAGTCCATATTCTTAAATTACTGGCCATAAAATAGTTACACATATTATATATATATATAACATCCTTAAACTATTATCATTGTTATTAATATTATAATTTAATAAATCATAACTATAGCAATAGCCTTAATTTAAGTCTGTTGTGTGGTTTTTTGGTTTTTGGTGTGTTTTTTTTTTTGAGACTAGGCCTTGTTATTTTTGCCTGTGGAACCGCAGACTCACGTTTCCCAGGGTACCACAGACTCAAGCAATGCCCAGCCTCAGCTTCCCAGGTAGCTTGGATTACAGGTGCACGCCACCATGCCCAGCTATATTTTTTCGGAACTAGGTCTCGCTATGTGCCCCCAGCGTTACTCGAATTGCGATCCCTGGCCCTGGCCATGGCTACCTAGGCTACTGCTTACAGACATGCACCACCATGCCCAGCTAAGTCTGTTGATTATTCAAGGTAATTTTCTAACATGTACCACCCTCAGAGGTTGGATCATGAAGAATGAAGAGGGACAGAGTGGACTCCAGTTATGCCTAACAATGCTGCCCAGTACTAGGAAAAGAGGCTGCTAAAGAATAAAAATGGAGCTGTAAGTCCTTGGCCAAATCCAAGGTCTGGCCAGGAGAGAGGAGACATGCTGCAGACTGAATGCCAGTATGTGTGATTTAGAATCTCACAGGGCAGAACAACAGAGAGGGGTGTCAAGGTTGATCACAGGGGAATGAGAAGATAATTGGGGGAACATGGGACTCAGCCTGAGACAGTGCATACAACCTGGACTTCTTCACTGGGGGGATTGCTATAGAACATTCCTCCATGTATGCATTAGGTAAACTGGGTATGATTACGGGAAAAAGGTTCTTTCAAAAAAGATGACAGCTAATTTTGTGTCAACTTGAATAACTACAGTTTGTTTCAAAAGCCACTGAGACAGGATGAACAGGGAAACAAATAAGCTATAAGTGGATGGGCGCTGAGGGACAGGCACACTGTGTGGTTCATTGTACTATTCCTCTGCTTTTCTCATATTTGAAACTTCCCACAAATGTTTTGAAAAATTGATGAAAGACTTTATCTATATGTTTTAACTCAATAATAACATGCTCATGTTCTTCCCTTCTATGGCTCTTTCAGCGTAAGTGGCAATACTCATACTCCTGCACAGTCTGTCCTCTGGAGAACATGCCCCTATTTCTCTAACTTTTAAAACTAAAATCACAGAGCCTGCTACATACAAGGTGCTCAATAAGTGGCAACTGAACAGATATTTTCTATTTACACATCTTCACCATCTGGCAAACCCTCTACTATCACTAACCTAACTGGTTCATCTGTGGTAAAGGACAGACAGAACTAAACATGAAATGAGTACAAGAGGCAGTGTAAAGTTATACTCCATACAGATATTTACACAGATACGGAAACATGGCAACTGAATAAAATCTTGATTAAAAAAAGTAAGGTAAAAGGTTCAAAGCACTGCACTTGACTTTTTAATCTATGTTTTATATAAGATGCTTATTTATTTTTACTGTCATAGAGACACATGTAAAAATACATGTGTTAAAATACATGTGCTAATCATTTTTAAGAGTACAATTTAGTGTTTAATATATATACTCTATGTGAAAAGATCACCAGAATTTTTTCATCTTGTAAAACTAAAACTCTATACCCAATAAACATGTTTATTTTTAATAACCCTTACCATTGCCTACTCTATCCTATATTTGCCTCCAGCTACCACAATAGTTTGTAAAATAAAACTCTGGCTTTGTGAACCATTAGCACGGTAACAGCTGATTTGATAAAATCTAGTCCTTAATGAAAATGGGAGTGGTCAGAAGTCTGACTATGAAGAGAAAATCCAAATGAGTCCCTGTACAGAGAAGAGGACTAGGCTAGAATGCAGAAGCAGGTCGACTGCTAAGAGAAATCACTGACTACAGAATCAGTAGTCCTTTCATGGTTCCATTCCACAGTAGCTTACAACTCTTCTGGTGACCCCAAAACAATGCTGGCAAGAACACTAGGTACACAGCACCTATCTAACAGCTGCCTTAGGTGAAGAACTTAGGAAAAAACCATGTCAAGCATCACTCAACAATCTTTTTGTTAAGGCCGGGCACGGTGGCTCGTTCTTGTAAGCTTCAGCCTATGAAGCGGCAGGGGCTAGGGATCGCGGTTCGAGTCCCGCCTGGGGCCCGTAGCGAGACCTAGTTCCAAAATAACAGCTGGGTGTGGTGGTGCGCGCCTGTAATCCCAGCTACCTGGGAAGCTGAGGCTGGGGATGGCTTGAGTCTGTGGTACCCCGGGCAACGAGAGCCTGCGGTTCCACGGGCAAAAATAGAGAGACCTAGTCTCAAAACAAACAAACAACAAAAAAAAACAATGTTTTTGTTAAATATGTATGTCCAGGCCTATGCAAATTTTTCATAAAATAGAAATGATCACAGTAAAAACAATGATTTGGTAACAATAACCTTCCATAGTGAAAATATTTAACAAAAGGATGACTAATACTTTTTCCAGTTACTATAATTTACTTTGGTAATTGTACCTTAGAAAGATAAATCCTAAGTTAGTTACTACCTTTGAAATCACTGTCATATATTATTCTTTCAAAAAATGACTGAGCTTTTCATCCCAGGAAAGATAGATTTTCCACATGACCAAGGATATTGTCAGTGTCAGATCTGCCAAAGTCCTTTTTACAAAAAAGATCAAGAAATTTCTGGGGTGGAGGGCAGGGTAGGTGAGAAAACAATTCATTTTAAAGTACAGGTTTTATCAAAAAACAAGTCATAGAACATGAAAACACAGTAGTGTCTGAGAAGACAACATAGTAGCTGTCACTCATGAAACTACATAAAACAAGGGAGCTATAAATAATGCTATTGACACTTCTAAAAAAAAGACACTATAGAACAATAAATTTTCAAAGAAATCAGTAGGACAGGAAGCAGCAGCTGTTAGCCACAAACCTGATGTCAGAATGGCAGATAATGACCATGCTGGTGGCCCAGCCAAGATAATTGGTTGCTCTGTCAATACAACAAAGATGTTTGCACTGGCAACAAGTATTTGCACTTTCAGAGCCATACACAGATATGGGAGTTTTCAGTTCTGCCTCCAACACCAGCAAACACATGTATGTAGGTATATGTATCTGTCATATTCACCAACAACAGTGTAGTTAGAGAGTATCCAGGGAGGAATGGAGTGAAATCCAAAGGGAACTTTCACTTTTGTTATACTGGCTGAATTTTTTTTTTTTTTCACAATCATGTAGTACCACAAATAAAAATTGCATTTTGAATAAAATTTACATAAAGTAGAATATTCTGTGACCAAAAGAGAAGAAAATTTGTAGTAGTACAATTCAGTCAAAATTTATAATAAGGCCCCATTTGTACTCTGACAACAGTTGTTTTTTTTTTTTTTTAATCAAGTAAATATTCCAAGTGACTGTATCTTACAAAAGAGGTGAGGTATAAATTGTAATCATTTTTGGCAATTTCAATTATTCAGGAAGAACATAATTTTAGGAAAGGAGTAAGTAACTTCAGTCTTGCTCCAATCACCTGGAAATTAGAAGTTAGTAAACATATAAACTTAATGAACCATCTAGGCAGCACAAGATTAAGTACAAGATTAAGAGTCAGGGGACCTGGTCTGAGACCTGGACCTGCCCCGACTCTTAATGAGCCTGAATCAGAACAGAGTGTTTACTGCACCCTAAGCTGGTTCCATGCACTGTGTACACTAGCTACATTAATCCTGTCCACCCTGTGATACAGAGCCTAGTAATATCTCCACTTTAGGTAAAGGGAAATGGAGATTCAGAGACTGGAATTGGCATGTTCAGAGTCCTTAAGTTGGTAAGGATTAAACCAGATGGCCAGCAGCAAGCCTGAACCAAGGAGCTGT
The DNA here is from genome assembly GCA_004024945.1 of Uropsilus gracilis. NCBI lineage: Eukaryota > Metazoa > Chordata > Mammalia > Eulipotyphla > Talpidae > Uropsilus > Uropsilus gracilis. The sequence goes on along the minus strand of PVHY01009175.1, from coordinate 2,085 downwards.
GAAGACTGGCCAGCACATTTCTTAGTTTCTTCATTCAACATGTTTTATGATTTTTTTTAAATAATATACACTTTTATTAAGTTTTGTTTACATTTGCCTTTTGGGTGTTCCTTCCCCCTCCCCCATCACACCTCCCTGGTCTCTCCATCTCTTCCATGTCTTTTATGATTTTTAAAAAGCATGTTTTATGCTTTGCTACTAGGGCTCTTAAAAAGAATGAAATGATATAACAAATGTGGAAAGTATTTGGCAAACTGTACAGTGGTATATACAGGTAGTAGTTAACTGTCTACCACCCCTAAACATGTCATGATTTTTCATTTGACTTTGTACTGCAGAACACAATATAATAGATTTTTAAGAAGCTAAATGGTCCCTAAAGTCATTTCTTCTATTACAGATTCATATATAGCAATTTATTTTTATTAATTGGAGGCACTCGTGAACATGTATTTTCACTAACATTGACCATTACATATCTGAGATTAATACACATGACTGGAAATTTGATTTTCTTCTTGATTAGAAACATTACATGTATGCTTTACATTCACCATGTTTTATCACATGAGACTAAACAGGATTCGAAGTTTCCATTTGCCAAATTTCTCTCTGCCACAAGATTACTAGTTTTCTAGGATAGAAAGCTTTTTGTTCTTAAATTCTTCATGTTCCAAGAATGAAATTTTATACAGTTTAAAAGTATACAAGTTAGAAAGGTTATTATGGTACCCAGTCAAGAGAAGGGTCTTAGGCATTCAGGTTTAGATCAACTGACCCTTCTTTCCTCCAATATCAAGAGAGGCATCAGGTCCTAAGACCATCAATAAGCTGGCTGGGGAGAGGCTAGATGACCTAGCATGTGGAATATGGACATACTGGGCCAGAATCCACACTACTTAAAAAAGGAATTTAAGGCTGACAAGGTATATGGAGTGAAGGAAGATCCTCAAAGACTCACAACAAAAACCAAGGTCAGAAGGAGTTAAAAACCAGAAGTATGAAATAAAGAAAAAATATAGCAGATGATGAAGCTTTCTGACTTCAAAGGGAAAATGAACAAGACATATAGAGGAAAAAAGACTCAATGAGCTTTTGAGTATGTTTCAACCTCCAGTTCTATTGTAACTTCAAATAAACGTGTTTTTTTGTAATAAACAATTGGATGATAACTGGAGAGATCCAATTGGACAGATCTAATTGGAGAGATCCAATTCATTCAAAAATGGAAATGACTGAGGAATACATTAGAAAGAAGGGACTTGGAAATTCCTTTTTAATTCAAATACTTCATGTATCATTACTCTGACTAGACAAGAGACTCTAGATGGCATGACAATACAGACTTAACTTTGAGCATTTTACTAAGACTTTGGTAACTCACAGTATGATTCAATTACTTATAGGCTTAACTCCATGAGGTTTAATTTCATCACCAAACATAATGTCATTTCTTTCAAGAGAGTTGAAATTACATTCATAAGGTACTTATTTAAATTGGTATCTAGCAGCCGGGCACGGTGGCTCGTGCTTGTAAGCTTCAGCCTATGAAGCGGCAGGGGCTAGGGATCGCGGTTCGAGCCCGGGGTTCGTAACGAGACCTAGTTCCAAAAAATACAGCTGGGCGTGGTGGCGCGCGCCTGTCATCCCAGCTACCTGGGAAGCTGAGGCTGGGGATTGCTTGAGTCCGTGGTACCCCGGGCAACGAGAGCCTGCGGTTCCACGGGCAAAAATAGCGAGACCTAGTCTCAAAAAAATAAATAAATAAATAAATAAAAATTGGTATCTAGCATGCGAAATAAGACAACCCCTGTTTATAACATCACCAGGCACTGATTCAGAATTTTAAAACCACCATGTCAAAAGAATGAGAAGAGAAGTACAGACTGGGATAAGATCTTTGCAAAAGACACAGCAAATAAAGAACATTTACCAAGTGTTACAAATATACCAAGAACACCTATAATTCAACAATAAAAGAACCTGATTTCAAAAATCAGTCAAAGACTGTAATAAACAACTCTCCAAAGAAGATATTACATATCAAATAAATTGATGAAAATAAGTTCTGATAGGGTGTGCTAC
>PVHY01009174.1:0-57717 GCA_004024945.1 Uropsilus gracilis | reverse complement strand
AAAAAAAAAAAAAAAAATGGTTAGGGCACCAGTCCTATAAATGCTGACATAATTAAAAAAAAAAACAGATTTAAACAGTAGAATAAAGATAATCAAACGTGAGGCAGCTCTAGATAGAAATACTGGCGTTAAGTACTATTGCTGATTTTAATAACTAAAAATGAATGTAATAGCAGACAAACAGAAGCAATGGAAATAATGAATTTGAAAACACAATACTGGACAACATAGGACAAAACAAGATAGAGGAGAAATAAAAAGTGAAAACAGCATAAGAGCTTTCTGAGACAACTTAGAGAGAAATAGCATTCATATCAAGAGGATTCGAGCCAGAAAAAAAAAAGAAAAAAAAAAAAGGAAGCATAGATCTATTTAAAGAAATAGTGACTGTAATTCAAGAGGTCATTATAAAAGTACTAAATGACCTGGCACTTTTTCTGAGCAAATCTCCATAGAATGTGGAGATTAAAAAAAGAAAAAGAAATTAAAAAAAGATTAAAAAAAGAAATTAAAAAAAGAAAAAGAAAGAAAAAAACACAAGTTCTACAATAGTTACAGCAGCATGATTTATAATATTGAAGACATAGAAGCAGTCTCAGTCTCCTTTGTATGAGTGGATCAAAACGATGGAATACTACAGAGCTACAAGAAAAAAAGAAATGCAGCCACATTCAAGAAAAAATGGAAAGCATTTGAAAAAATTACATGCAGCAAAAATAAGGCTGCAGGTTCCCTGTTCCACCAAGGAAGCTTGGAGCCGAGCATAGAGGAAAAGCAAAAGGAGATCGAAAAGCCCTGGAGAAGACACATGAAGCAGAGAGAGATAAATAAGATGTGCTTCTGGCCTCTGACTTGTACCAGGAACTTGGGGCACCTGGGAGGAGACACTTGAAAGAGACAAGAGATGGGGGCGGGGTGCTGTGGGAGAATGACAATGACAATCTTAACTTAGATTTTGATCTTGCTCTTTTTCTCCCAGACTTACCAGGCCCATCCTGTCCCTCTCTTAAGGGTCCCCAGAAGATGTCTTCAACTTAGGGCAACATTTTGGGCATTAGTGGCCCTGCTTTGGCCAATCCTGTTGGTCTGGAGATTTACCCATGAGAAATGGATAACTATGGGTGTTTCATGGGGAAACTTTTACACTATATTCTGTCTTTTTTATCGCTCACTAATTACATTAAAGTTCCTTTCCACAAAAAGGCTTTTCTGACATATGTTTTGTCTTAATGCAGAACCCATTAAGAATGTACAAGGATGGCAAAACCCAGTAAGAAATGTACAAGCTTGGAGGCCTGGGGTGCCCCTCATTCTGCCCACTAACAGAGACATGGGGTAGAAGCGATGAAGAGAGGGGAAAAAGATTTGTAAAATACCAGAGAAAATGTAGGTAAATTTATTTTTTTAAAAAGTAAGCAAGAAAGACAAAAGCAACAAACTCTGGATTTCACAACTTACCCCTGTCACACACACCTTCACACCCAGTATTTCTTTGTTCTCATATTTTCTAGACCTAAATTTTCCTCGCACCATAAGGCCAAAGTTATTTTTATTCACAAACCTTTTGCCACTGGAATTACCTTCTAAATTGAAGATAAATTATAAGGAGGAATAATTAACTGAAATGTCTTGCCAGAATACTAAGGGAGTACTCATACCTTCATAGATTACACATCATTAGCTGTAGTCTAGCAACCAAACCATGTGAGAAAAGATGAGGCAATTTTTAGTATTTTTGCAAATATGACTAATTATGAAGCATACTTTTTCATGTAACTGGAGCAAATTTATCACCACATCTCAGAGACTGTTTTGTAAAAGGAATGTAGTGTAAATTGCATTCATAAAGTAAAATCTACTTGGCTCAAATCAACTTGTACAAATTTCTTGTGACTCTTAGAAGCATTTTCAAATACAATGCGTTCCTTGGTAGCAACAATAAAAGAATTGCATGCATCTGATTTTATAGACCATTTGCCCCATTAATGTTGTCCTTGAGTTTGATGACATGAAAAATCATGTATGTTTTAACTTGAATTTATTTAAAGTTCCTGGGAATACACCTGTGTATGACTGTATTAAACCCATTTGAGGAAATGTATTTTTGGAAAGTAAAGACATTTCCTCTTGAGGATTAACAATTTAATGCAAAACAGCAGTGTAATTAAAACTCTAGAATGTGTATAACAGAAAATTAAGTAATTTGATGCTATAAGAAGAGGTACAAAGCTTGTACCTAACACTGTGTGCATACACAGACACACACACACATAACACCAACACGATGCCAACAATGGTTTTCCATAAAAGTTTTGGTCAGTGTGAAAATTGCAATGATACCTTAAATGATTATATTTTTGCTAAGTAATAAAGAAAATAATTTATCATTGGGAATTCTTTAATATGTGTGTTCCATTTACAACACATTTTAGAAAATGTATCTATAAAATATAAGGGAATAATAATACAAAACAAGCAAAAATTTTTACCTAGAGTTCATATCTGTAGTCCGTGAACCCTATTTGAACTGAATTTATTGAATGAATTGGGTTTTTCTTTGTTTTCATATGTGTAGTTCCAACTTGTAGTACACAGTATGATGCTGCTCATTCTTATTCAGTGTTTGATATGATTTATCTTCACATTGTGTATCCACTGAGTAAAACAGAGACATTTCAAACAGTGCCCCCTTCTCACTATGCTCATCTTCTATAGTCCAGAGAATAAAGGAAATAAAGCAGAAGCAAGGGCCTCAGACAATACAGCAAAAGAACTAACAAATGTGTAATGTTGACAACTTAAGTGAAGTGAAGCTCTGACAGGAAGCCCACTCATCTATAATCTTAAGAATGAAACCAATATTCATCTTTTTCATTGCTTTATGCCAATCATCTGCTAGAGTTAAAACACAGTAGGTATATAATAGCTGAATAATTCAGAGATGACCAAAAAATAGAAAGTTTTTCTTGCATTTCTGGAGATTTAAAAAGCATCAGATTCACATTTATTCTGACTCAATGTTTAATAAAAGAATAATAAATAAATCCCTAAAATCTACTTTCTCAAATCAAAGCCAAGACACCTCCTTGTAAGAAATACAATACTGATTGAGTTGTCCACAATTTACCAGAAGCACTAAGAGCTGAGGTGTTGTATTAATCATTTTTTTCTAGCACTGTTTACTTAAATATTTAGGCATTTGATAAGAATTTGAGTGAAGAAAATTTTTATCAAATATTTATAGTTAACTCATTTTTAAAGCAATTTCAACTCTTACAGTAAACTGTATAGTGAATAGTAAAATAAAATGATACAGAATCCTTGAATTGTACTTTCTCAGATCTGCTGTGGAAATTGTAATGGATTCATCTAGCTAGATGCTACATATCTGGATTTCCAGCCTGCAGCAGCCATTCTAGTCTGCTCAGCCTAATAGAATACAACACTATCAATGAGAAGATTTAAACAACTGAAATTTGTTTTCTCAGAGTTCTGAAGATTGAAAGTCCATGTTCAAGATCCCAGCATTGTTAGCTTCTGGTGAAACCTCTCTGCTGGACTTTCAGATGTCACCTTCTCACTATGTCTTCATGTGACCTTTGCCTGGTATCTATTTCTTTCCTTCTAAGGACACTAGCTATACAGGATTAAAGGCTCACTTCTATGATCTTATTTAATCTTAATTGCTTCCCTAAGGACCTTATCTCCAAATATAATCATAGTGGATTTTACAACTTCAGAGAATGTTGGGAGGGAATCAATTCAGTCCATTATAGCTCTAGACCTCCGTTCACCCCCGCAGTGTAGCACTAGTCCTCAAGAATCCAAATGCTCTCTTGGTAGACAATAGTTCCTATACTGAGAAAGGCTGTGCAGTACATCCTCATAAGGATGGACATCTACTGAGGTTATATGGGCTTGTCTTTTTTTTCTTAAAGACTCAGACACCATATCTATCATGAGGCTTAGGGAATGCTTGATCTTTAGACACTGAAATCTCCAACATAATATCCACTCAGTAAATCCACTTCACAACAACAAGGTATGGGAATGTACCTGAAACCATAGGAGTCACTTTTCAGATGACAAAGAACTTCCAAAAATAACCAGTCTCCTAAAACATAAACAGATGGGACTACATCAAACTAAAAAGCTTCAGTACAGCAAAAAAGACAACAGAAAAAAAAAAAACAAAAAAACAAAAAACAAGCACAACCAAATGGGAAAAAAATTTTGCCCTCCAGAAGAGTGATAAGGGTTTAATAATGATGATACACAAGGAACTCACACAACTAAACAAAAGCAAAACAATAAGCCCAATAAAAAAATGGGGAGAACTAAAAAGACATTTCTCCAAAGAGGAAATACTAATGATCAACAGGCACATGAAAAACTGCTCAACATGACTAGCAATAAGGGAAATGCAAATAAAAACCACAATGAGATGCCACCTTACACCAGTAAGAATGGCCCACATCCAAAAAATGGGCAACAAGTGCTGGCAAAGATGTGGAGAGAAGGGAACACTCTTATACTGCTGGTGGGAATGTGAACTGGTCCAACCTCTGGAAAACTGTGTAGAGGGCCCTCAAGTTAATGAAAATGGAACTACCATTTGACCCAGCAATTGCTCTCTTGGGAATCTACCCTAAGGAGACCTCAATGCTTGTACAAAGGGACACCTGTGCTCGGATTTATTGATGCACTATTTATAATTTCAAGGACATGGAAGCAAACTAAATGTCCGAAAACAGATGACTGGATGAAAACGATGTGGTATATATATACACAATGGAATATTACCCATCAATTAAAAATAACAAATTGGATGATTTTATGATAACATGGATCGACTTAGAAGAAATCATACTAGCAGAAATGAGTCAAAAAGAAAAAGACAGAAATAAAAAGGATTCACTATTATATGGGACATGGGAAAGATGATAAACAAAAGACCATGAAGAAAAGTCAAAACAAGCCAAAAACCAAATTAAAGTCTACAACTTGAGGGGGGGACAGGGTGGGAATGGTCAGAGGGGTGAACCCCAGAGATCACAAAGATGTGATATTTATATATAAATAATTTAATATTTTTTAAAAAATAATAACCAGTCTCCTAGAACAAAATAACTGCCTTCTAAAGTCACAATTGAACCTCCGCTTTGGAGATAACAGTCAGAGATGGTGTATCTAGGAAATCAGAGAATTCTATATGATACTATACTCTAATAAGAAGACTACAAGGATCTGGATAGGTGTAAGCATGAATGACTCATCTCACCACCACTCTTACCATTACTCTGAAGACCAAGTGAAGAAGTTTTATTCCCATGAAAATCTATAGTGTTGTGTGTTGCGGTCTGCAAAGGGAACATATACATGTCCAGGAACAATATAAGGACTTCACTGAGTTATAAGTTATGTATGCTACCAAGAAATTCTGGGTTTCTTGTGTCTAGGAACCAAAAGATTAGAAGTCACACCTGTGGTTAAAGCAATTGACTGTGAGCAAATATTTCTGTAACTAAAAAAAGCAAACAAGACAGAATTGTTTAGAGAAAGATTGAATGGTATTTCCAAAAAAGAGTATGAGCGGGTGACCTCGGTAGAGGAAAAGGAAGATTCTAGGAAACATTTTCAGGGTAACAAATCTAATTATATGCCCAGATTTCAATCTACACAAAAAAAGAGTGGTATCCATCAGACCCTCTACTGAGAAAGAAAAAAAAAATTATCTTCCCTCTTTCTTCTGAAAGATGTAATAGCCATTAATAAGCTTATCTGGAGTCAAAGACTGATTCTACAGTATCTCTTATCTCTACCTATGTCTCCCATGTGCAAAATGGAACTAATACTGATAGTACCACAGAAATGTGTTTTAGGAACAAATAAGATATAGCATCAATGTGTTTTAAAAATACCAGGTACATAATAAAAGTTTAATTAATAGTAGTATCATGGTTTTTCACTATGTCACATATATTTTAAATCCAACATGAGGTTAAATCATGAAATACTTCCAACATCAAATTTGTGGTAAAAACAGAAATAAAAACTGAATAATATGTAGTTTGGAAGGGAATTTCATTCAAATGACTTTCTTATTTATATAATTGTATTATGTAACTTTAGGTTTCAAGGGTTTGAGACTAACTTTAAAATAACACAGACAAGCAAAATATATGTAATTTTCAATTAAGAGGTTCAAGTAGAAATCTGGAGTGTTCTTAAGTGTAACCACTGAGATTTGTCAAATTGAAAACTAAATCTTATATATTGCCCTATGTTGACATATAGCTAGGCCTTATAAAATTATTGGACATTTTTCATAGATCCAAATTTTCCATGAAAAAAAAAATTTCACCAAGAAATGTTCAACAATTCTAGTTCTCTTTAACCACTCTACTGAAAAGCAGAATATATTCCTGGGAGATCTATTCACCAATTTGAAAAAATGCCAATGAATTTAAAATTCAGCATTGCTTACATGCGGTCATTTAATATAATCAGAAACTTGCAACTTGCGAGAGTGCTGACTTTATGTGTAATTTATTTATATGTTGCTTTGTCCAGAAAGAACTCTTAAAAAGATATACAATGAAAGACATATGTAGAGCAATACTGAATTCTAAAGAGACAAGAAAAATGAGTCAAAGGGAAAATCAGGATGGGTATGTAAAATGGAGCCAACATAAGCTTAACAGAAAATAAATACGATTACCCTTCTGGAGAGTTCATAGAATAGCTTCAAGTTTTCCAAGAGAACGGCATTTATTCAGTTACTTTCTCAGGATCTTAAGATAAAAACAACCAGTTTCTCAAGGAGAGTTATAATTCTTCTTGGTTCTGAGATCAGTTAAATTTATCATTTGAATCCTCATAAAAGACCCTTTTGAATGCACTGAAAGACATCTTCAATAACATTCTTGTGGTAAATGTAAGACTCATGACATTATTTTTATAAGGAAATGGAAGTATCAGTGTTTCACTTCTACACATGGAATAATAACATTATTTATTTTGAACAAGTTTTAGCATTCAGAATAAATACTTCAATACCTCAGATTGGGCTGCAGGGTTGAATATAATGTTCATGAAGGAGTCCTAAACTAATAGCTCTGTATTAAGATGGATAATTAATGAAGTAAAAGCATAATGATGTTATTGTATACTTATTGAGTGTGACTAACCAATTCTAGGAAAGGAATGATCAGAATAAGAGGGTTGTACAGGAGAGAAAACTTACTTCCCTCATGTCTGTTATTGGTGGATGAGAAAGTTATGGTTCTGGAAAAGAGAGCACAGAAAAAATGTAAGAAAGGCACTTGTTCCAATTACAGATCCTTCAAAACAAGAGGTTCTGAAACAGGAAACAAACTACCAAGAACACAAATTTTCACATGTATTTTCTAGGTCAAGAACTCTTTTAATATTGAGATTAAAAAAAATATGTACTCCTGAGGGCAGAAACCAAATACTGTACAAATATGACCAACGATGTAAGAAAATAATTAATTTTATAAAAAGAATATGTACTTGGAAGAACACTCACACTCAAACATCAGAAACCCAGCCCAACTTAGTTTTAGAAATGTTAAAACTGAGAGGCATATCAAAGGCAAAAAATGACAAGTTTTTCAAGTTGTCAGTCTGAAAAATGAGAACAGAACTCACAAGTTCTTGGTGAACACATGTGAAAAAGTATGTTGTCTAAAGGGTCGAGCATAAAACTATCAGTTTTCAAGTGAAATTGGTAACATAAACAACAGTGGCAACAGGTTTGGAGAGTATTGGTAAGTCCTAGAAAAAACTCAATGAGCTTATCAATAGCAACTAGTAGAGATACAAGGGCTGGACATATCCTTTGCAGTGACCATGACAATGATGCCACACAGAAGGCAGAATTTGTCTTGACTGACTTCTTTTCAAGCAAACATGCCAGGAATTCAAATTCTAGGAAGCACAGAAAAGGTACATAGAGTGATCCCATCTTACACTTGGGGTTATGGAATGACCTATCTGGGATATAATATTCTCCCTTCGATATGCAGCTATAGAGGAATGTAAGAAGAATGGGGTTTTTGTTAAGAATATTAAACGGAGCAGTGAACACTCAGCAAAATCTTTGAGCCAAAATCAATTTTTCAGTCCTTTATTATCCCTACTAAATTTTTTTTAATTAGTTTTCTGTATGCAAAGTTGACATAGGAATATCTACATTTGGTCTTCTTAAGAAAACATCAGAAGATCTGACAATGCCTGATTTCAAGTTTTCCACTCAAGAATCATTTCTTTATAGTTAGCAACAAACCTTGTTGTTTTTCCAACACTGAAGCCAAGTTCACTTCAAGTTTGAACAGTATTTCTTTCCATTGGTAGACTGCCTATTTTGTTTACTTATCTTACCTGTGTCACCCTTGTAGTAATTTGGCTTTGTAACTAACTCCTCAGAACTAATACATTCCTGCTGTTCTGAACTATTTTATTCACCTAAAATCGCAGTCATGAAGGTATGTCCCACACACCTCCAACCAGATGGAACTTAATTGATCGAAGACATCAACTTCTGCTCTTTCAACCACCACATTTTCAACAGTGATAGCCAAATAAAGGCAAAACTCCTGAGTTACCCAGATGACAGAGAAAGAATTAAGAGATTGAGAAGTTAGAATACTTCGGTGTAAACCCAAAATATTCACCAAGGATTATGATCCATAAAAGTGTCCAAAGAAAATACCATTCACCAAGCCCTCCAGAAACATGATGAGAGAGGTAGAAATTCCACAGTCTAGCTAAGGTAGTAGAAGGTAGGTTACTGAGCTACCATCATTAACATTCATAGGATGATATAGGTTTCAAAACAATAGATTTTAGACATAGGGACAGATTGATAGAAACGAAAAGGCAGCAATCACTATAACTACAAGTAAATTCAGAGGAAGAGAGTAGAGGACTTGATCTTCAGGAAGTTATGAAGATGTGAAGATGATCAATAGATCATGATGTCCCTTAAAAAAAAAGAAAAGAAAAAAGAGCAAACAGAACAGAAGGAAAATGTAAAGGCAGGATTTATGAGATTGTCTACAGAATAACCAGTGCTATCAAGGCTATTGCTTTGTTAAATCTATGTTGTTTTTTAATAAATAATTTACAAATATATATTTTATATCTTTGTAATCCCAGGGGCTCTCCCCTCCCTGATAGTTCCCCTCCTCACAGGCCAAGCCGTGTACTCCTGCTTGGTTTCTAGCTTATTTTGACTTTTCCCCCTGGCCTTCTGCCCACCTTTTCTATGCCCCATATATTAGTGAAACCATTTGGATTCTGTTCCCTTCTTTCTGACTTGCCTCTGCTAATATGATTTCCTCTAGGTACATCCATGTTATCATAAATTCACCAAATTTGTCATTTTCAATTGATGAGTAATACTCCATTGTGTATATATACCACATCTTTTTCATCCAGTCATCTCTCTTGGGACATTTGAGTTGTTTCCATGTTCTTGCAATTATAAATAGTGCTGCAATAAACATCAGAGCACAGGTGTCCTTTTGTACAAGCACTGAGGTCTCCTTTCCGTAAAATCTACATTCATTTTTAGTATCTATGCCAATTTTTCAGATTTAAGAATGCAAATTATGAGATATAACATTGACTATCACTTGTGCATTATTGGTCTTTAGCAGTAGTTCTAATCTTGTTGTGACCTCTGGTACATGGTATTGGATTTAGTTTATTCTCTCAACTGGAAGTAGATGATTGGAGAGTAAATAATGTCTGAAGCCTGCTTTCCATTTTCGTTCTGCTGGTGTTCTGCTCTTCCATTTGATGAAAAGTAAAGTTCTACTATACCATAATAAAACTGATTCCCAGCCCCACCCAGATGCCTTCAACCTTCTGACTTCATTCTAATTGTTGCACTTTGTAAGCACACCGAAGATGTTATTTCCAAGAAACTGATAGACGTGCCTTCTCAACCCCTTTGTCTTTGTCCAAATATCACCCTTTTAGGAAGAGTCCTATGTCCAACCTATTTAAAATTTCACCATTGCTTTTTTTGTTAACTCTACTCGATTTTGCGTCATTTTTCTCCGTGACATTTACTATCAACTGAAATAAAAACATAATGATCTTTTTATTTTTGCACTACCTATTACCCAGAAACTCAAATATAAGCTTCAAACGAACTGGGAGTTTTGTTTGTATATATACTGCTATATCATCCTCCACCTGTATCATACACTGTAGATCTTAGTGAATGATGTGATGAATGGTTATCATTAGCAGCAGCAGCGGTTATAGTGTGAAGTAACACAGGCAGCAGCTGCACTGCAAAGGTATTACAGTGTAAACAGACACCAGGCAAGCAGCAGTCACTGCAGCCTTGTCATCATTCCAGCTACTGTCATTTATTGAATGCTTATTATGAGCTACATAATACTTTGCATAATACACACTTTGTAATCTATTTTTGCATGCATTACCTGATTTAATCTTCCCAATACTTCATGGGTTCTAGGATTACATTTTCTCTACAATTTAGAAAGATTAAGTATCTTAATCAAGATAAGGATAATTGGCAGGGAAGTTACTCAAACTGGATCTCACACTAAAGCTTTAATTCATAACCTGAACTCCCTTGTGAACATGGAAATCAAAAGAATAGTTTCAGAACTCTGTGGTACAACAAATAAATGTAAAGGGGCAGGGAAATATAAAAGAATTCAGCAATAGCAAATCTATTTTTTTTTAATTTTAAAAGTAAAATTTAGTAAAAATGTGGGTAGTTTCTAAAGAGAACAGAAGAAAATACCAACATCCAAATCAAATAAAGGGACTTTTATGCTATGCCTTTGCTATAAAAGGTGGACAATGGACTATGTGCTTCTATCAGTCTTTAGGATCAAATTTAATAGAAACTGAATTAAGAGAAACTGTAGCAATAAAGTAGAATTTTGTCCAAGTCTACTCTAACTCCAGTAATTAATATGTACAAGAACGCCACACTGAATTTTCAAATCACTAACTTCAACCCAAACTATTTAAACACACACACATTCAGCTACCAAATAGAAGTTTAGTGTGCTTTCTGTTTTGTCTTATGTGGTCTAATCGTGACCCAGGTATAGAAAAATTATAGAAAAAAAACTCATCATAGAACGAGACAGCAGCTAACAATCTCAGTTACTCAAAAAACATTCAAATTTCAAGGACAGTCATGTTGCTGGAACGAAAAGCAGTTACAAACTACAGAAAAGTAGTGAGTCATAAAAGAGCCACAGATAATGGAAAACACTTATATCAAGGCTAAGAAACAATGATAGATAAAGGTGATGTGTACTGACTAATCTCAGTTAATGTGAAAATAGAGAACAAACCTCCTTTGAAAATTCTCAATACAGTTGTTGCTTTTATCTATATTTTCACATTCATTGATAGCAATATTCACTATATTAAAAATTATAGGAAATATTTATAATGTATGTGTTATAATTTCAATTTTATCCGATTGTTAGCTTATTCATTTATTTCTATACACACATACACACATTAATCAAAGTTTCTTGAGAATTAAGTATTGTTAGGTATGATTGTAGATATAAAAAAGAAATTTTCTTTCCCTTCAAGGTCAAGAAACATACTCATGCAACAAAGAATGAAAACAATTTTAAGGGGGAGATGAATACACATAGAATCAAGGAACAACAGTTGATTTTAATGGGAAAATTCACAACCTATGTAAAATGTTGGAAGTAGGGAACATTAAGGAATGGATGCTGGTTTTGAAAATTTGAGGGACTGAAAAGATTCAATGAGAGCTGCTGCATAAGTGGAGCATGCTATGCAGTAAGTATTAGAAAGACCTACATTCGTATCAAATAGCAGCAAAGGGAAGACAAAGGGCATTTGAAGCTGGAAAATACAATCAATTTGGTCATTTCAAAGAATGTTACAGTGGTGTGCAGGTTGTTCTTGAGTTACTGGGGATGGAAGGAAGAAGCAGTACAGGTTGCAGGTTAGAGAAAATGTCAGACAGTCTAAACTGTTTGATCTGTTCAGGTTGTTTGTTACAAGCAGCAGTGAAAATTGGCACTGGGTTCCATTAACACATTTATTGCCTGATACTGTTCTCTCTTTATCCACTTATGTTAACAGCACGATTGCCTCAAGCATTTGAGTTTGTAAGACCAAGCTTAAGTTCAAGAGCAGCAGAAGTATTGAAAAGAAGGTATAAGAAGTCCTTCCTGTCTTGGATAAAGCTATTTTTAAAGCATATTTGTGATGCTCTCTTTTACCATTACTAGATATTCTATTGCTTTCCATAGTTTGGATTACAGTTTTGAGCAATATTAATTTATGAATGTCTGTGGCTATAAGATCTGTTTTAATTAAAAAGATGTCAGTGGATATTGCTAGTCACAGTGTTATCTATATCCTGCATATTATCAATATTCCCTTATTCATCACACATTTTATTCTTGGATTCACTATTATGTCTCCTCATGCTACAAAAAAATATTTAGCATTTACCATAGAAGTTAGATTTTCCTGACAAATAATTACTAAAAGGAGCACAGATAATGATCAATAAGCCAATTTTAAATCAGGTAGTGAAATGCAAACATGAGAAATCAGTTTGAAATTGGGGTGCAAAAGGGGGCTGAAGACCTCTAATCAACAAGCCACAGGTCTGCATCACCCACACATACAACAGTTGCCAAGGTCACAAAACAATTTAAACAACAGGGTTTTATTAACAACAGGGTGAAATTCACCAGGAAAACGAAAGTCCTGAATGCCACAAGTGGCCAGCTATCTTACCGCCATCACCATTTAGTCCAAAAGTCCCAAACATATGCGCAAGATGGTGCCCCTTTGCCCCTCCAAAACTGAGATAAAGACTGAAAATTCCAGTATTTCTTCAGCATCTTCTCTTTGCTTCTTCTCTCTCCAGCATTCTGAACTGCTCCACTTCTCCAAGGCTCTTCAAATTTTTCTAACACATACTGAAGCAAACTAAACTTTCCAAACATGCCACCTTGCTGTGGACCCAGGCATTTTCTTCACCAGGCCCGCCTTTGAGAGCATCTGGCCAAATCCACCAGGCCTGCCCTCAGCAGTCGTTGGTCAAACCCGGCCTGCATTCTGGTATCTGACTTTACACCAGCTGTGTCTCAAGTTTTAGCTGCATCACTACCCTATATCAAGTTCACAATTCAAAGAAAAAACAGAAAGCCTTTATAAGGTGATTTTTTTAACTACTTTGTACTTCACAATGAGAAATAGTTGGCAACTCTGACAATCATTTAAAAGCACAAATTTCATTTACACACAAGCATTTATAGATATCGAGGTTGATTGAAAACTTTCATTGTATTTTGAAAACAAAATCTTCCCCAACTAGTTTATTCTATCAATTCAAGACATGCAGTCAAATGAAGCAAATGCTGTAATTCTGTTTGTGATCTCTAAACTCACAATGCAATTACCCAGTTATTTTCTGCTCTGAGACCCTCTCTATAATTACAGCAAAGGCCAAAAAAAAAAAAAAAAGATTTGTTTGTTTGTTTTGCCTTGTACTGGAAAAAAAATGAACCTAAATTTCCATTAATATTATTATCTTTAATACATATTTACATTGGTAGAACTGAGAAGATAATTAAGATATTTTTTGAAAAAAGTTGTGGCTTTTCACCAAACACAAAATGAAGACATTTTTCAACTTAAATTAAGTTGCCATTTATAGACATTGCCTGTCTAAATTACGAATTCCTCCATCTGAGTGAGATATATAGTAATATATTTTGAAAGAAAAGAGTGAAGAATTAGAGAGCAAAGATACTACAATATGTGTTGAACTATGTTATAAATTAATGACTTTAAAAGGGAGTCTCTGAGATTGACGTCTTATGGCTAAAAAGAAAAGCAGTTATTCTGTAGAACATTAATTTGTAACTGATCTTCATACTTTTTCATGAACTTGATTTTGAAGTTGTTCTGCTCTCTGTTCACTTCAATTTACACAGATATAACCTAAAATTATAGAATTATAGACTATAAATGTTTTGTGATTTTTTTTTAACTGAAGGGCATAGATATATTCTTGTGAATGTTTACACTTATTAGTTACTGAAGATTTTCTATGGCCAGTAAATTAAAGTTCTATATTATTTAGACTGCATATCTATCACTGATCCAATTCCTTATTATCTCCACTGTACATTGTGAAAATAGAGGTTTGTAGAATTTAAAAATCCATGAAAGAGAAAGACAAAATTATGATGATTATTCTCAGATGTGGAACATAAAGAAACAAAACAAAGGAACAGAAAAAACTCAAAGAAAACACACCCTGGAAACCTAATTATAGAATTGAAGCTACTAAGGAGAAGGGTATCAGGGTGATTAAAAGGAATAAACCAAGGAGGGAACTTAAAGGACTATGTTGGAACATCACCAGTGCTTTGATGTTTGATATAGTATAATAACACATATCTGAAGAGGTATATATCCCTGAATCATAATCAGTATTGTTAACCTGATTTTAAAAATAGTACATTCTAAAAAAATAATGAAAAAAACTTTATAGAGATAATACTGTTACCATTTGAATATAGGTATATTATATATATAAATATATATAAACAAAAAGTCCACTAGCTTAACTGTTATATCACATTACCTACTACCATGTTGCATACTACCCAGGTAACAAGGAAAATTACAACATAAAATAACTAAGCAGAATAAGAAAAGTATTGAAAATCTTAGTAAGTTTTTCAACTTCTTATGAACACATACTGGTGAAAAGACATGGATAACTGTCAAAATGAGTATTTTACATTAACTAATAGCCAACCATTTGTTTAGTGACTCTATGAGTAACTTGACTAATTGGAAGTTGCCAGTTTTAGTTTTTGTAGACTTGTCATACCTGTCATTTGTGTCTCCCAGTAAATTTACTTTATAAAAAGCAAATTCTAGTTCTATCCTTTTGATTCAACATTTAGCCAACACTTTTGTTTATGTATGCCATTTTTAAAATTCTGGTTAACTTAGAGAGTTACAAAAATGCAAGATATTTAAATGTTTATAAAATGAGGCAATAGCTGCCACAAATATTCAATTTTCATTGGGTCTTCTGGATCATGAAATCTAAGGAGCAGGAGACTGGGTACCAGAACAGAGTCTTTCCAAAGAACCCTCTCACTGGATTCCATTCAAGCCCATGGTTTCTCAGTGAGTCCATAATACTGCTCTGAGTAGCACACTGACACATGGTCTCTCTTCCTTCCAAAATCCAGACAGATTCTACAGGAGTTGTGCCTCTTTGTTCTTGGCTGAGAATAGAAATTTGTCTTTTAAAGAGAGTGTCTGACATGCTGTAGAGTTATGCGCTCCTATAAGAAAAATAAATGTGGTAAACTTCCAAATTTTATCATTTTTTGTTCATCTTCTGGCACTCATCTATTCTACTAATCATTTGAAGGCTCTCCTTCCTCCTTTTCAGGCCAGGGAATCCATGATTGGAGAGAAAATATATAAAGTGAGCACACACTATGGTACTAGTGTCATAAAATAAAGAAAAAATGAAATAAAAAAAATGAAAGAGAATGTCATGGCATTGATTTTACTGCAACAGAGATTAGCAATTGATTTGATAACTTTAATTGTTTTCTAAACAAATCAGTATGAATATTGTCTAGTCGTCAGAAAAATAACTTCAGTTTTGGTGGACTGGCTCCATTGAAATATCTGACTTTCTTCCCAGACAGAAGAAATCAATAAAATAATTCCAGTAGCTAATTCATGCCTTTAAAAGCAGTGGTAGGATGAAAACAACCAATGATATAATTGATAAGTGGATTCTGATTTGGTTTGCACTTAAAATGTTGGCTAATGTTAATATGTGTAACAATGCTCCCTTATAATTTTCCCCACTACTCTCCTAATGCAATGTATAGCATGAATTTTAATGGGCACCTCTATCCAATATATGAAATATTCTATTTTTCTTTATTTTTATGTTGTATATTAGTTCAAACTGATAGACTTTCCAATAATAGCAAGTTGTGAATGAAAAAGTTGTGGTATATTTACTCAATGGAATTTTATTCATCAATCAAAGAAGACATACAATGTCATTTGCAGCAACATGGATAGAGTTAGAAGGAATTATGTTAGCGGAAATAAGTCAGAAAGCAAAATAGAAATACAGGATGATTTCACTTATATGGGGGATATAGGGAAAACAAACAAATAAATGGACAAGAAAAATTTAAAACTTCCAAAGAATTGAAGCATAGAGAAAGAGAGAAGAGAGGGGGAGGAAGGGAGAAGGGTAAAATCAAGGGAGGAGTAGGGCCTCAGAGATTAAGATGATGCATGGGTGGTAAGGTGATGGGAGAATATATATATATATATATGCAATCAATTAAAAAATTTAACACAAAATAGAGAAAAGAAAAAGGAAAAAGAATAGCAAGTTAATATTTCAAAGTGTTACTTTGGTTCTAAAAATATGGGCATAATTTTAATTAAATATCCTTCATATATATGAAATCTAATAATATGCTAATTCTTTTATCACATATAAATATGATTCTTAAAAAATTTTTAAAAAGTGCTCTGAAATATTTTAACTGTAAAATAAAAACATATCACCACTGGTGATTAAAAAAAAAACTAATTTAAAGTAGCTATTTTATTTAATTGTAAGACTGTGAGTTCACCTCACCAATTTGTCTACTTTACTAGAAAAAAAAGGCATGATTATAGATAACAGTGTAAGTAACTGTTAAAACCTGGTGATGCTTAAATGAGGTGAGTCATATGATTTGCTAGATGACTAAGTATATATACATATATATGTATATATGTTTAGATATGTTATGTATATGGTTTTCCTAGTACATAAACTGAAATGAAGTAATTCAGTTATTTCATTAGGCTAATTCTTTCATTGCTCATAAAAGTGACCCCAAAAGCAATTTCAAAATAATGCCCAAAGTACTTTAAATGTGATGTATCATATTTAAATAAATATTTAAATAAGTAGTATTGAAATATAAATATAGGAAATAATTTATAATTTTATAAATTATAGCCTAATCAATCTAAGTTTTTAGAGTATTTTACAGGTAAATGAATGCAGTTCTATTAACTAGGACTAGGATTACGATAAACATGGTAAGATTTTTGTAAACCAATTTTGTAAAAAGCATACCAGAAATATGTAGAGCATATCATAAAGAAAATTATGTAATTTTTTTAAAACTTTGCAGTAATTTGTCATTAAGATAATGCAATAAGAATTGCCTGTTTGTATTTTTCTTACAATTTCTACTTTCAGTTTGTGAGTTAGCAAAGCTTTATTATAAGCTGACCAAAGATATCCTTGAATTATATATAGAATGAACAAACATATGAGTTATAAATGTGGTTTTCTCCCTATAGAATAATGTATACCATTTGTAATACTTAAGCTCAATTTTTCTTCATATTCAACAAAATTTTTGAACAAATATGCAGATGAATGAAGAACACAATATAACAGTACATCCATTTCCTACAAAGGACCTGTGAGAAAAGTAAGAAAATTTTCAGTAATATCCACTTAAAATGTCTTGACAAATATATTCTTTTAAGAATAAATTTTTTATCTTGTAAATTTGTAATATTCAGTTAGCCAATTATGTCGTGGGAGAGTAATTTTTCAATTTAAAAGCAAAGTATAGATTTCATATGAAAACTGTATACAACCTACACAAAATGTGCAAAAAATGTGTAAATGCAGCTAAATCTAGGACAGGTCGTACTCGATTAAAAATGAATTAAATTGAAAGTGATTCATTTATGAGTATAAGACATGTATATAGATACATGTATCTATATAGACATATAGATAAATAGGTATTTATCTTTCTATCTATCCATCCATCCATCCATACATACATACATACATGCATCCATCCATCCATCCATACATACATACATACATACATACATACATACATCTCCAGAAATGGGATTACTGCATCATATGGTAGTTCTACTTTCAAACTTTGGGCAATGGGATAATGACTATATCAATTTATAATTCCACGAACGGTGCAGAGAGTTCCCTTTTCTCCACATCTTCATCCATGTTTGTTCTCTTCTGTCATTTTTATACTAACCATGCTAAGAATTGTGATGTCATATCTGATTCTGGTTGTTATATGCATTCCCCCTGGTAAGTGACGTTGAGCAACTTTTCAATACCATTCCACCCTCTGTGTTATCTTTATAAAAATGAAATGATTAGGGATAGAGAGTATGGCTACTTAATGAAATAAATGATCCATCCATCTGATGATTCAAAATCATGAATTTAAAGTGAGAAAATTAACATAGATGTGTTTCTCACCAACCTTGTGTTGTATGGGTGGAAGTTTCCTGAAGACTAGTGTAATTTAATGAGATTTATGTTTTGCTAAGTGAGTGAAACAAAGCAAAATTAGTATAAAGAAAAAGTAGTAGAGTGTATCCACACAAAACACTGCAATCTGAGACCATGATTTTTAAGCTAAGAGAGGGGGGGAAATGAGAACATATGGAGTGAAGGGAGGGAGGGCTATATTGAATGAGATTTACACTATGGATATTTGAGGTAAAAGAGTAGAATGTGATGAGAGTGAAATACATGAAATGAAATTTGACGTGACTGTAATTTCAGCAAGGACAAAGTAACTAGGATATTTCCAAGAAAATGAAAGTCTGAGGTAGGATATAGAATAAGATCAATGAAAAAGGGAGGTCAAAAACTGGAGAGCAGTGTGTTGGGAAGATTATCTACGTGAATATTTTAAAATGTTCAAAAATCTTTACAAAGCAGTAACTTCAAAAGAGAGGAATGAATGCTATTTCTAGTATTATAGGTTTCCAAAGAAAGGATTGATATCAAATTTGTGTTCCCTAATAGTCATCCTAACTTAAAACATTGCCACTGAATGAAAAGTTAATGTAATTATAGTAGGTTTGGGTCTTATTTTTGTTTATTTATTTGTCTGTTGTATGTATCCCTCAAAAAAAGTAATTTCTAGAACAGCAAACTTTTTTATTTTAATTGAAGTGGCATTATCTTATAAGATTATATGAACTTCAGGTATATGACATTAAATTCAGCATCTGTATATACCATGTAATGATCACCTCCAAAAATCAAATTTCAATCCATACAATTAACCCATTTTTACTGAATTTACAGATCTTCCTCCTCTTTCCCTTCTGGTAACTACCATTTTGTCTTTAAAATCTAAGATAGGCCTTACTTTAAGTAGTGTCAAAATGAATTATTCTGTGGAATTAGCCCTCTAAAGAATTTATTATATTTATATAGTTAATGTTCCCAACTGAAATGAAACAAGGAAGTCTTCGTCCATGTTACAAATGGGGGGGAAGGAAGGGAAAAATTTTCTCCTTGTGAAATTTGAGAAGCTTCTCAAATGATCAATATATTCTCACATTATTAACTGTGATGTGAGAAGTGATCAGGTGTACAAATAATACAAGATGCTTATTAACTTGAGAGTCTGACAACTAACACAAGATTAGAGATGATACACAAGTGATCTGAAAGATATAAGAGGTGGTATAAAACAGCAGGATAATTTCTCCTAGAATAGATAAAGCATAAAAAATTATGGTGAATATAACTTAATATAAGAAAATTAGATGATAAAGCCAATATGTTCCTAATAAGATAACTATAATCTAAGATCCATCTGGGGATCTATTCAGAAGGAAGAAATAATGAGTATCAGGATAGACAACAATGGTTCTTATGCTACTAGTAACGATTCCAAAATTTCAGTGGGTTAAGATGATAATAAAGCTTTATTTCTCTCTCACATCCACATCTATTTCAGGTCAGCTGAGAAGTTATACATGGAGTTCACCTAGTACAGGAATAATACCTGTTTATATGTTGTCAGCAGAGAAAGGAAATACTTATGAATAACTTTAAGGACCACAACACAACTACAACAAATTAGCTAAATAAAAATACCATTTCTCAAGATTCAATGCGCCTATACACACCTTTGAGGAGGGTATTTTAAGCAGTTAAAATCTAGTTCCCAACAATGTATATGCTGTCCATGACTGTACCCTCTGAAAAACCTACAAAGTGGCACTAATTAGCCTACCTTCATTATGCAATTAAAGGGATAAAATAACTGCATATTTAAAATGGAAAGTAAAATATAAGATAAAGGTTCTTACCAGATAGG
This sequence comes from Uropsilus gracilis, assembly GCA_004024945.1. Taxonomy (NCBI): domain Eukaryota; kingdom Metazoa; phylum Chordata; class Mammalia; order Eulipotyphla; family Talpidae; genus Uropsilus; species Uropsilus gracilis. The sequence goes on along the minus strand of PVHY01009174.1, from coordinate 37,444 downwards.
TGAAAAGGATTATTATATCTGACCTCAAGGTCAATATTTTTTGAAAATAACTTTAGGAACTACTCCCTTATCTTGCATTCCCATTTTTCTTTTATGACTCTTTATCTGTGATATAATCTAATGGTTTCATAATTTGAGAAATAAGACATAATAATTTAAAGTGTTAAGAACTGAACGGGATTTCAGAAATTGAAATCCTATATACCACCCCCCCAAAAAATATTCTTCAAAATCTTAGGTTTTTTTGTTTGATTTTCCCCTTTTCAGTAACATTGTTTCACTTCTGTACTCTAAGGACAAATGGAAATGGTATCTGGAAGTATTTTGGTGGCACACAGCTGTACTAGACACTGTTGGTGGAATGTTGTTATTGAGGAAGATAATGTGGGTCATCATTTCTGTAACACTGTAACACAACATTTCTGTAACACATGTAAAATCATGATGATACTTTTAAAAAGAATTTATTCACAGCAGAGTTGATATGCACTCAAGAAATTTTTGTGTTGATGCCAGTGATAAGGGAAGAAAAGTTAGAAATAAGAGCTCAATAGCTTTCCAGGCATCAGAGTGCTGAGTTCCAGCACAGACAGGAAGCAAATTTCCCAATGGAAGCACATGAGTCTGGAAGCTCCAAGCTGTAACCTCAGATAGAAAAGATGAAGCCAGCAGTCTGTGACTGCAAGACAGCTCCATAGAAACTCTTTTTCTGTTCTGCTGGATGTTCTGTTGGAAAGAATTAGGAATGACAGCAACATAAGTTGTGGAGAGTAATTCATACACAGTATATTATTGTGGAGGAGAAAAAAGAGTTCCTTATCATTTGTGTCCAGAAAACACAGGAAAAAACTAAAGGGAATAGAGTGAAATTTTATGTCATAATCTGAACTTTTTTTAAAAGCTTTGTGATATGTTTAAAGATAATGTTTTCATATTAATTGCAATAATAGTTCTTATTAAATGTTAAGTTAATATAAAAAAATGTATAAAAACTTGCCAGATGATCTGCAGTCAAACCCAAACTTCCCTATTTATATGTTCTATGAGTTTTCAGTTTAACATTCTTCCTGTATTTTAGTTTCTATAAGATGGGATAAAATTAATAGGTTTTTTTACAATATTAAGTATTTATATATATATATATCCGTATAAAGTATTTGACAGTCTGACACACAGTGACCACTCAATTAATTTTATTCATAATTATTATTCAAGTTAATATCTTTTTGAATAATAGATGATAGGAATATAGTAAGATATTAATTTACATGTAATATTAATTTTTTCTCAACAAATTGACTATAAAGATAACTTGACTAATAATAATGGACTATCACCAATATATTTATTGCAAATATATCCGTCATTAATATTGATATCAATACTAACATAAAGTATGTTAATTTAAAATATTTCTCAAATATGCCTTCTTTTCCTTTAGAATATATTCTTTCACATATGTATATTGGTATGTGTGTAAGTATGCAAAACACAAAGAATATCATTTCAGAAATGAGACAAAAATCTCTTATTAGACATTACCTCTGAGCAAGGGGATGTTGCGGGTATGCAATAGAAAGAGACTTAGTATTTATTTGTGATAGGATTTTTTTAGGATTTTTAAAGATGTGTTCCTAATAGCATCTTAATAAAAATATAACGATATTTCCTTTCTTCATGCAGCGTGATCTATCTTGTCTTATCCCATGTATTTTTTGCTTTTGCTACAATAGGCACAGTCTTCAGAAACCAGAAGACACATGTTGAATTATGCATGAATGAACATTAAAGGAGCTTTTTGCTCTGGCATTAGCAGCTTTTCCTACTGGGGTCGGACAGGAAAACACCCTGTTCATTGATGACCTACCAGAGCAAGATGAACACCAGTGTACCTTGCCAGAATGACTACTCTCTGTCCTAGATTATTTTAAAATATATAATTTTCCCAACTAGAAAGCTATATTTGGATTCTAGTACCATTTTTATCCCTAACACCAGTGAGTAAATGAAGGTTATGTACAAACACCTAAGACACATGACAAGGTTATAATGGAAGAGGAGGCAAGGGATCCCTAAATGAAGAGTATAGTTTTATTTCAAAGTGAAAGAAAAAAAATAGCTTTTCCAGTGTGGTTTCTAGGAAAGTTGTGAAATAGTTTTCTTTATATAAAGTGTTAAAACTGTTGCCAATGGATAATTAAGGAACACTCTTCACTATCTTTATTTTTAACATCTTTGCATCACCCATTACCTGATTTTAACCTTGTTATGCAAAGTTCCTTCAAGGATAGTTATTTTAAATCATTAGCATTAACACTAATATTTGGGGATGTTTTCACATTTACCTATGTGCTATAAAAAGTAATGTAAGAGATATAAATGCTATTTTGATAAGTTCATGAACTGAAATATTTTGCAGAAACTGTATAGAACTAATTACTTCACTTCTCAGAAAAACCAAGTGAGCATGTTCATGAAAAATTTAATGAAATTATTAGTTAGCTTATAATTATGCCAGTGTCAAAAAAGATATTTTTTATTGTTATAAAAATCTAATAGTCCAATACACAGTTTTCTCTACTTGCCAAGTAAACGAAAGTTACTTTGAAGCAAAATACTTTTTGGTAAATCTGACCTAAAGGTTAAACTGCATTTTTTTTTCTTTTTTAAGATTTAATGTTGTTAGAGCAATTTTATGTTTACAGTAAAATTAAAAAACAGATACAGAGGTTTCCACATACTCCCTTCCCCACACATCCATAGCCTCTCTTTATCAACATTCTGCAGCAAAGTAGCACATCTGTTAGCCTAAACTGACACACGATAGTCACCCAAAGTTCATCGTTTACAGTACAGTAGTGTTCATGCTTGGTGGTTCATTCTATACATCTGAGCAAATATATAATGACCAGTATCCATCACAGACAATAGTTCCACTGACCTAATGTGATAATATTCCATATACTCTGAATCAAAATTTAGTCATGAATAGCCAACCCACATATCATAATCCTATTTGAAGTACAAATTGTAAACTAGTTTTGTCAGTATTTACCTTTAGCATAGTGATAGCAATAATAGTAACAATAAATAATAATAGTAAATGAAATGACTATAAATATCAGTCTCTAGGAAATGATTCTGGAAGAAAATTGTTAATGTTACATACAAAACTCCATGGCATGATTCCATTTAAGTCCATATTCAGATTTTAAGGAGAAAACTACTTTTCCTTTAAAAGAGGTGAAAGTAACCCTTGAATCACCAGAATTTATATGCTAATCCTTGGAGAGATAATTAATGGATCAAAGCAATAAATCTGTTTCTCAGTGCATTTTTAGAAAGGCATATGTTGAAGGATGGAATTAGAGGTGACTTTAATGCAGCAAGCACACATTTGATTTTTAGTGCTACACACCTGAAATATAATGTTGGAATGCAACATTTTTTAATAGGAAAAAAAAAGATGTCAATATATTTCCTGTGCAGTCATTTGGGATAACAAGTAAAGGAGGTCATGACTATTTTTGCATAGACTATTATTGGAGGCATATCACACTTCTATAAAGCCTGTAAACTTTGAGCTGCAAAGGAAATAGATGAGGTGTTAGCTGTATGGGAAACAGTGCCACCAGAGTGTCTTGGTTAGCTTCTACTTACCCATATAGACAAAGTGTCCAACCCCAGCTTGTTTGAGACTCACAGGATGCTTTATGTTATCTTTTGAACAGGTGAGGAATGGGAGCTTCTTACAAAGCCATCTCCTTATTATCTCTTTTCTTTTACCACTGGGAGACTTCCATGAAACAGTTTCTTTTGATCTGTGGGTTTTTAATAATGTCTGGGGCTTTCTACCCCACCAGCCTCAGAATAGCATGAGAAAAGAAACCCACTTAACTGTTGTTATTGTCTCCTTCCTTAGCAGTACCCTGTCAAGAGATTCCATTCAGTCATGCAGCACCATTTGTTCAATAGCATCTTTTTTTTTAGTACATGAGACAGAATCACTGGGCACCCTTAACTCAATCTTCCTTCTATTGTCCACATAAATAATAAACCTTCTAAATTTATAAGTGGCTTGTTGTACCTTTACCTGTGAATTCACACAAGTCTTGAGTTTGGTACTGTTGCTTGACAGTAACATGGTCCAATATGAGTCTGTTCTGTTAAAAACAGAACAGAACATGAGATACCAGGGACCATACCGGAGCCCAGGAGAATTGAAGTAACAATATGATACATGTAAAATGGATGGACATCCACTAATATTTATAAAATATACTTCAGTTGATTGCAAGAATCTCTTTTAAAAAATGAAGTGGTCATTTCAAAAAGTGGGAATAAAAATTTGACAATATGGTTATTGACAAAATGAGATTCAATAATATTAAAGTGTTCAGTTCGCATATGAAAGTTTCTTGTGAAATTCTTTCTGTTATTATTCCTCTGTGTAAATTGTCTATAACCACTCAGTAATTTTACATTAAAAAAGAAAAAAAAAGAAAGCTCAAAAATAAAACCATATTTTACTCTCAAATGAGTGGCTTTGTCTATTTTAGGCTAGATTTTTCTGAATGCCTTTCCTAGTCTCATGTGACCTCCTTCACTGCAAAGGTTGATCTCTGGTCAACCAGACTCAGTTGCTTCTGTTGTCGGTTCCAGGAATGGTATTCCTGTTGTACAGGGCCAGCATGCTCTTTCTATGCAGTGGTAGAGCCACAAGAAAAAAGGCACAGTCATACACAGGTCTTTCATACCTACAAATATCTTGCCAAACCAAAACCCATAGCCTAGGATAGGAAAGGGGAGGGCAAGGTGCGAAATTACACAGAAAACATGTGGATATATAATCCTGTAACTGAAGGAATGAAGAATAGGAAGGAACAATAATTCTCCTTAGTTGAAGTTTCTTGGTCTGAAGATAAGCTTCAATGAAGTGTAATCATGTGTATTCAAAATTCTGTATCCCAATGACAAGCACGCTAATGAATCTAAATGCAAATGCCAGGAGTCTGAGCAGAAAATATAAAATGAATTTGTCATCACTTCTCAGCTTTTCTTTCACTAGATCATGTTTCATACTTCTATCATTTAAAGGCATTGTGTATTGTGGCTATAATCTCTCTTACATTGTTAAGTTTTTAAAAAGTTTTCCTCAAAAGGTAAAAAAAAGCCTGGAAGAAGGTAATTGAATTAAGATGTCTAGAAAAGCTCACATATTGGAAGAAAGTGGAATGTTACAAATCACGTAACAGTTGCAAATTTGGAGACATCCACAATTACAAAAGAAAACAAAATCCTGGCAATATGTTTAATTCTAAAATACTTTATCATGCTACCAGAGTGTAACATAATCCTTTTGCAGTAACCAGAGATCATGTACAGTGAATTAACAATTATAATTATCACAGATGATATCAAGTATCCCAAGCATCAAGTTCATGCAAGAGAATATGTTGAGCATTAAAAATTTGGAGGAAGAAGAGATTGGAGGAGGAAATCGATTTAGTGAAGGAGTAGAATTTCAAAGGAAATAGTTAATGAATCAAATGACCTAAAGAATGTGCAAATCTGTATGAATTTAAGAGCATGATTGAATTGTTTTCCATGGATAGTGAGGCAGGAACAATTTTTCCCAGTGGATTTGCAGTAAACCTTTGATAAAGTGACTACACTGCAAAGCAAATTTTCATGCTTATTACTGAAACATTCAGTTAACTTAATTTTCACTGTTGATCAAAAGAGATCCAGGAACACTTGATATCAGTCTTAACAGGAAAAGAAAATACTATAAAGACAAAATCATTTGTAATGTAATGATAATGACTGTGACATAAACGATAAGCTTATTTTCAAAAACGTAATTACAAATATAGTCTTAATCTATCAGAACCCGTATGAAACAGGCAAAAATATTCTAAAATACTTTTCCCCCACCACATAGATTTGTTAAGGAATCAGACTCATTCATAGATAGGTATTTGTTCAAAGAATTTTGAGACCAGTCACCTGAAATACTAAGATTGTAATACAATCAGGAAAGCAGCTATGTGAGAATAGGAGTGATGACTCGAGTTCATAACCAAGGAATAGACCCAAAATGTATTTCAAAGGATATGGGCAAGTAAGAGATTTAAGGGATTAAGCAGGGAGATGATCTGATCATAGGTTCTTGTTGTGATATTTTCTGAATTGTTTCTTACCACCATGTGTCTTTCTCTGATTGGTGGGTAAATATCTTTAGACAGAAGACTGCATGGGGCCTGGAGGCAGGGGGTGGGGGGAGGTTTCTTTTGTACTAATTAACATGCCTCATTTCTTTGTAGCTGACAACTGCTGCCTCAACAATTTACTCAGAAACCTCAATGTAACAGAGATGACATGGAGTTTGCATGAGTCAAAGAATTCTGCACAAGATCCAAAAAGAAAAGCCTGTTCACCAGATCTTTGAATTCATTCACAGTGAAAACTGGACTTCCTCTAGCTCACTTTGCTCACCCATCAACAGCAGCACTGATTTTTCCCCTACCTCCCTTCAACTAATTGCTAGTGTTTATTAAAGGTCTTTTAAAAACTGTATTTTACTATACGTATTTGCCTGTATTATGAATCATTAAAATATTATATCATCACCTGTATCTGTGTCACATTATGTACCATGTCTCTTGCGTTGAAAGTAATAAGGTCATTTGTACCTACATAGTTTTGGGAGCAACTTATTTTGCTCATACCTACAATGAGTTCTCCCCCCCCCAATATAACTACAGTTTGGTTCCTCAAGAGTTAAATATTTTTAATTATACCTTCAAATGTCTTATTCTACACCTAAATGCTAAAATGATATTCACAATTTCATTTGACATTTTGGGGAACTTTTGTATGGATTAAAAATTTTATAATTTTTAAAATAATAAACATGAAGGTTTGTACTACATTGAGAATTTTATATTAACAATGCCCAGGAATGAACTGAATTCAGATAATGAGAGCTAGCTGAGTGTGTGTTTGAACATATGAATGGTTATCAAGAGTCCCTAGTATACTTTTTTACTTTAACATCACAGAAAAGATAAGAAATATAGCCTCTATAAGTAGGGTAGGACTGCATTCATATTGAATTCCATGATCTCATAGTTATATTTTATAAAATTTTATAAACACCTCTCCTTAGAAGCAGGGAAAAGTAAAGAAAGAATGTAATAAGATTTTACTGAATAGTTTCCAAATATTTGCTTACCCATTAACAGTCACTATATTAACCTGGATATTGAAGGCAATGGAAAGACCAGCAGAAACCAATAGGTCTTTTAATCAAGGAACTCACTTTGATAAAGGGCCTCAAATAGAATTTGAATGCTACCTACCATCAGATTATATGAACTCATAATTCTTAATATGCAATTTATTAGCTTATTTATGCTTCAGAAAGTCCATGTATGGTTTCCAAAAATATTTGATATGGAGTAAATATCTACATACCATAACTTTAATAATCCTAATTAGAGTATAAAATCAGCCTTATAACATCAAAAAGGGTTCTGAATCATTATATTTTAAGACTATGTATGGAAGACAAAAATGTAATTATCATTAGTAGTTCAAAAATAAGTTGCTCCCCAAATGATATAGAGGTCAACTAGATAGATGTACTAACTGTTCCTTGTAAAAAATTACTAGAAGTTCACATCTCAAATAATTCAAAAGGTGAAAGTCCTTTCTCTTCATTGAGAAGCGATACGTGGAAAAATTCACTAGCTGGTGTGATATATGCACAATAAAATGTATGCTGCTATGTGTCTGACTAAATAAAATGCAAAATCTGGAAAATGGCAAAATACTATATCTTATTGGATTTTTTGGACTTTTTTTTCTTTGGGAACAGAAAAAATACACAAAAACCAGTGTTCACAGATTAATTTCCAGCATAGACTGACATTTTTAAAACCTACCCATAGGTACCTAATGAAAGTAATCTGGATTGGAATTTGATTCTTCACGTTTCAGAGAGAATACCATTTTTCCATTTTTTCTGCTTTCACAAGCTTACCGAAGAGAAAATTCTTTACGGAAGTATATACTAATACAACAAAATTGTTAATAAATATAGCTCATTCTGTAATATATGGAAGTTATCTATGTTTGATCTGAGATCCTGCTGTTAGTCTCAACACTTTGAATGTGAGGTTTATAGTTAGCATCCAGTGCTTAACTGGTATTCAATGAATATTTGTAGAATTGAGAAAGTGCCAACTCACCATAATATTTTTTTTAGCATGAGACTCTTACAGGAAAAAGGATTTAGAACCAGAAAATCTAAATTGTGTGCCAACTCTTATATGCACCATTTTTGTGTTAGCCACTTAACCTCACCAAATCTCAATTTTCTGGTTCATAAGAAGAAGGAAAGATCATTTTCTTATATAATTGTTGGAAGGATAGAAAATAGGACAGAAAAGGATAAAAAGGATAGAAAATAGAAAACTGTTTTATATAATATAATCTCCAAATATATCTGAACATAGGTAGACTGTAAAGAAAACATTAAAACAAAATGTAAACCATTATTTCAATATTCAACAAAAAATTCTAATGAGTATTATTAGTACCACAAGTGCTTGTCTTCCATTATGCCCTGGAATACACATTAACTCAACCAATAATAACTTGGAATTAATAACTGAATAATATTAGTATCAGAAGAGTGCACTGCAATTAAATAACACAGAAATACGCATAGATTGATCATTTGTCCTCCAGTTACAATTAGTTCATTCATTTCCTTTTCCCTTTATTGGTAATTCTTCCATGTAATTTGCTTTCACTGCCAGGACATTAAGACAAAAGATTTCCATTCATTAGAGAATATGTACTGAGTTATGGTGATATCATGTTTTGATTATGTTTAATTTCAGTTTAATTTTCATCTTTTATATTTCACCTATAGGAGTAACAGATGAATCTGAGTGAAAGGGATAAAATGTTTATGCCACAATTTGGAAAGATTCAAGGTTTGGTAGAATTGAAGAAATTAATAATAATTGAACTGAAGGGAATTCTGGATAGTCCTAATCATTTATAGTCATAAGAACATAATAGAAATGACATACATATATTTTAAAATATTACATCACATTCTACATTGGCAGGTAAATGGTATCTAGCAATTAATTAGGTTTGAACTAATCAGGTTCACTGCATGCAATAGAGGACTTTATTTTCCTGAGAATCTTTGTGTAAGTAAATATTGTTTTTAAATAAAAATAGTAGAGCAAATTTTAACACTTCAAAAACCTGAAGCATCCTTTAAATTTTGATTGTAACTAAAGGCCACTCTAACAGTTAGGTGTTATGTAATAATTTTAAAATTCTATTTTCTAAAATATTTTCTTTCCATTATGTAACTAATCAGGAAATAATGCCTATACTTATAATCACCTTCGCATTTCTTATGTTTTGTCTTAATATTGTCTTCAAAAAATTTTTAGTTTCAGATTGTACTTGATTGGTTCATCATTTTCTGTCAGTTGTACTCCTGAATCTGCTCTCAGAATCCTTTGAGTTCTTTTTAATCTGGACAAGTAATCAATAGAGTATCATGGGTGCTAGGGAAGAAAAAAAAATCCATTTAATAATGTGCATATTCAAAGTCGTAAATATAAAGAATAAGGAAATGAACCAGGGATATTTATTCTCCATTTAAGGAACTGAGGCATCAAGCAAAGGGAAGGGGAGCCTTGACTTGCAGACAAGGAAGGGGGTAAGCTCATGCTTACTCTGAGAATAAAAATGAGATCTTCACAAAAGGACATGCTTGCTCATGAACCTACAACTGAATGAGAACACCAAAACTACAATCTTCTGGGTTTTAAAAAATCAGGAGCAGTGACTGTTTCCTTGATTAGGAAAAAGGGTGAAGGACCCAGGCAAGAAAACAAGCTTTACCTCAAGGTTTCAAGACCCTCACTGCCATGTAACTACATTTTACAAATAATAGTAATAGAAGTCCTGAAGTTCACAGGCTAATTCCCATAATTAGCTTACAAGAGGTTTACTCTGGGCCTACTGAAAAAAGTCTATCTGGTCCTTTTTGTGGGAGAATGACCCCACAATGAATAGATTTAAAGAAATTCTAAATAAAGAGTAGTGCAATTTTTTTTTCATGGAACAAGATAATACATTTAAAGATAACATAATGGAAGAAGTATTCAAATATTGGCAGTAATAATTTTAAGGAAAACTGCAGGGAGGAAGTATATACTATTAGATATTAAAAGTTGCCATAAAGTATTTATAATCAAAACCACACAACTCAGAGAAATAGATGACTGAAATAGTCTAACATCCAGACACTGATTCAAAAGCCACATTCCTGAAAAACTCTGAAGGTCACAGACTAAAGAAACCCTTTCATCAGGCAAAATATTAACCATATATCTCATTGTCCACTATTCTAGAAAGATGGATGGTCTGATACAAGAAGCTGTACAAATTATTAGGGTGTGGCTAATGGCTACTTGGCTAATGATCAGTAACTCATAAGAAACAAGATTAAGAACTTGTGACTGAGGACATTCGTGAAGCACTACTCAACAAAACACTTCCACAATGAAGTAAGTTATTAAATTTGATGGATATGTAGGTTAACATTTTTTGCAACAATCTAGGACTCTCACAGTGGATTCATGAGCAAGGTGGATGGCCATGAAGGCTTGATATAGACTATTCATGTACAAAACATCATGGAACACCATTTTATATATGAAAACTAATCTGTCTATCACCAACCAAAAGTGTCACCCAATTTTTCAGAAATGGTAGCTAACTCTGAATCATTAATGTATAATGCTACTTCAATAAAACCAATCAACTTCATGATGACAAATTGACAACACTGTATATAATCTACCATGAAGAAGGCATTAAAACAGTCTTTTGGAAATAGACACTACTTTTAATTTTTCATGGACTAATTGCCTACATCAACATTTTTGCTTTGCAACACTAATCATCAAATGACAAAAGACACTGGAAAAGAATAAATGCCCATGGAATTAATTGTTCTTATTGCTCATAAAATGGTGAAAATCCTAGTGAAGACTCAATTACATCCCCAGATAGAAGACAAACTTGCCAACTAGTCATATCATACTTCTAATAGAATTAGATTCTATGAAGAGATTGCTTAAAAGGAGTTATATTCATGTTTCACTTGGACACCAAATCAATTCTTCAGCGTGGTTCTAACCAAAGAATTATGGAAGAAAAGGAAAATAGCATTTGCTAAGTACCTAAGATGGCAAGGTGCAGTGTCAAGTCCATTTTACAAGTGAAAACACAGTTGTACTAAGTCCCAAATAATACACATGATGAAAACAAATTGGAATCTAGGTGTGTTTGATCCCAAAATGCATGATAGTCTAGCATATAAGCAAAAAAAAGACAAAATAATGCTTTTACTGAAGAAATTCCTACAAATAATAAATGAAAATATAATCAATTAGTATATATAGCATATATTTAATTATTAAAATTATATAGTATATACAGTATACAATATACATAGTATATAAAATGAAAGTAAAGAAAAGCAGGAAATTATAGAAAACATGACACAAATTTATCCCACCCATTCAGTTAATTGAGTTTTCTTCTGTTTATATATCTTTGGTGCATTCTTTGTAGATTCCATCTATAAAATTATTCCATAACAAAATTGATCAGGGTGTTTAATTTTCCCTTAAAGATGAATTAGATAGCATTTATTGGACAGAATCAGAAAGAAAAGATTTTCTCTAAACATTTTAGGGAATCTCATAATACCTTCACTTCAATTGACAAAGAGCTTGATTATGGTTTATTCAATTGCTAGACTAATAATATTTAAATGTTCATGGTATTCAATTTTCTTAAATCAAAAATACATAGGAGACATTTTGCTTTCACTGACTTTACAAAAATCCCTGATTAACATGCCAGATGCCACAGCACTTCAAGCCTGATGAAGGCTCCCTGGAGTTAATGTCCTTTCGGCAGTTGTTGCCAAAGAAATGAAGCAGATTTGCAAGGCTGCATAATCATATGATTTCACTACAATTGAGGAGCTACTGCTACAAAAAAAAAAAAAAAGCCATTGTTTTGTTGAAAAAAATCTTTAGAATAAGAAATTTTCTAGAAAAATGATAGATTTTAGATGCAGGTCAATGGCATGGTTTCCGTTGAAATACTAGTGCTAAAGTCTAGATTTATTTAATTCTTCATGGAAAATAAAATCACATGTTTTATCATCATAGAACTGGACAAAAGCTCCTGCTGCAACATGAATAAAGAAGCATTGCTTTACTTGGTTCATGTTGTTTGTGGATATTACTAAATAAAATAAGTAATAAAGAAATCAAGAAGTGGATCCCCAGGTGGGTGCCACCCCAGGTTCAACTATCCTTTCCCTCAGCTACCTCCTTTCCACCAGGTCACATGGGCAAGGCACAGCTCCGGCACAGCTGTGCTCTCCCCTCCTCACTTCCCCAATAGATTTCCTGGGTTCACATACAAGGACCTTCCTCACTATGGGGCCCGATTTTACTGAGCCTAGTAGTCCTTGGGTTCCCAAGTACTAGTGCTTCCTCCGTGAATCTGTTGCCCTATTGGCTGACCTAGTACTGAAGGAACAGGGCAGAATTAAGAGCTTCAGGCAGCAACAAGCAAGTCAGTGATGGACCAAATCACAGTGAGCATGATACATGGTTGCTTGAGAGGCATTAAAGGACTTGTGAAGGAAATAGTCATCTTGATCCTGAGAAGGGTATCTGCTTCTGAGCCTATGATATTATATCTAAAAGCCAGGAATTTCTGCCCAGGGTATAGGATGGAGGAGAGCCTTACCTGAGAGCTTATTTTAGCTTTTGATAACTGGACAGATCAATATTAGTTACAGCACCATAAGAATTAGGGCCTTGAGGATGCAGGAACCCCAGAGAGCTCTTTCATTTCTTCTCTTGGACAGAAAAAATTCAACATGGCTCCAGTTCACTGCTCTAGTACTATGGAATGACACAGGTGAATTGCTACATGGTTCTTTTGGGGTGTCGTGGACACTGCACAGCACATCTAGAACCAAGTCTCAGGTGTCCTTTGAGAGAGATCCAAGACAATGAACACAGTCTGATGAGCTATGTGCACTCTAAGTTAGGGTAGAATAGAAAAGTGGGGGAAACTTACTACTAGAATTCAAGGGAGCTTCTTATGTATTATTGAAAGCTAAAGAATAAATTGTAGTTGAGACACTGATAAGTTTGAAGTTAAAATATAAATGTTAAGGCTAGGCACGGTGGCACATGTCTGTAAGCAACAGCTTATGGAGTTGCGGCTGGGACTGGGGATCACAGTTCAAGACCCACCCGGGGCAACATACCGAGATCTAGTCCCAAAAAATTAGCTGGGCATGGTGGCACGTGCCTGTAATCCCAGCTACCTTGGAAGCTGAGGGTGGGGATTGCTTGAGTACGTGGTACCACGGGAAACATGAGCCTGTGTTTCCACAGGCAAAAATAGCGAGACCTAGTCTCAAAAAAAAAAAATATATATATATATATATATTTTATAAAGACTTTGAAAGATAGGAAGAGACCTGCTTTTCCTAGCCATCACCTTTCTCCTGTCTGGTAAGAGTTGTGCATCAACTTTCTCTTTCCAGCCTTCTTTAAAGGCATGGTCATAAGTTTAAGAGAAACTAAGAATGCAAAAATAGGAACAGTATCATTTATTTCATTGAAAAAATGGTCAATCTATGTAAGTTGTCTAAGTACAGATTTCCATTATCAAGAGTAGATTTCCATTTTTTATTGCATGAACTCCAGGTACACTTTATAAAACCAAAAGACAAAACTGAGTAATTTATGGGTAATTTAGTTATCTGATGCTATGTTATACAATACCTCAAAAATTAAAAAGTTCAAGAAAATAGATATCTATTATCTCATAGTTTATGAGAGTCATAAATGAGGAGGGGGACTGAGTTGGGTTCTACTTAGAGTTTCTGATGAAGTTGCTGTCAGTCAGCCAGAGTTTTATTCCATGAAGGAATTAGAATCCATTTCAAAGCTTAATTATGTGACTTCTGATGGAGGCTTCCATTCTATATAAAGAGGGTCTCGCCAAAAGTCAAACACACAGCATTAAAGTCTTCTCTAACACAGCAGTTCAAAAGAGACAAAACTGAAGTCTTTCACATCTACTCTTAGAAGTAATATATTAACACTTCTGTTTATTACTATTAACTACACAGACAATCCCAGTGCTCAGTAACAGGGGAGTGCACAGAGGTGTAACTACAAAGAGCTAGAGTCAATAGGCTGCATCTTAGCTGGCCACCAAGGAGATGGTGCCATTGCACTTATGAGTTGAGCCCTACTCATCCCGATGGCCCAGAAAAGGTGGTTGACAAAGCAGGAAATCCATGATCCATGGGTTTTAATCTAATTGAAGGTTAAAATGCAAAACAGCATAACTATATGAAAACTTCACTTGGAAAGTTAAAAAAGTATAAAAGGAGAGATGTATTTAGCACTGTCTCTCTTACATGTTACTGATCCAATAACAACTTCAGCAAACTCCTTGGACTATTTAATGCTCACTTAGATGTACTTGCTCCAATTTATTCATACATATCCCTAAAGCAAATGTCCTTTCTCTCCCTACCCTTTAAGATTTGAGTGTCAGTATTTATCTCAGCCCCAAAGAAAGATTTCCAAACAACCCAAGGAAACTTCACTTAATTGCTGTAACTATATAGAACTCTATTTGATAGTTTTTAATAATATTATATGACTATTCTGGCTCAAATAATTAAGAGTAATGATCACACAGTGATAGGCACATAATAAGCATTCAACATGTTTCTTAATTAAATAATTTTTCTATTACTTGTTATACAAAATGATAAAAGAAAATGCTGTTATATGTTAGATATTTTATTAGTATTGTAAAGGGATATGGATATTCTATGGAAAACCAAAAATACACACATATATAATACATACATTCTATAGAGAAGTAGAATGAATACTCTATGTTCATAAGCTGTGAGATAATACATATCTATTATCTTAAGCGTTTTAATTTTTGAGGTATATATAATTTTTGAGGTAAAAATACATATGTGTATTTTTTAAAAAAGAACAAGAGCCCGAAGAAAAATGTTGCTGCCAAACTAGAGACACATTTCCAAATAACTATAATTTAAAAGAAGAATGAAAATTTTCTGTGTTTTTTTTAAAAGGTCAGTCACTGTTCATAAAAATAACAACAAAATCTCTTTGCTTTATTATATTTTATGTATCCAGTTTCAACAAAAATTGCATCAGGTTTCAAAAACTAAAACTAGGGTAATTTAAAACCCTTTCAAAAGATATTATAAACTACCTCTTTTTCAAACTTGTAGTATAGGTATGTCTATACTATTATTTATAATTCATGGACTTGGAAAGAAAATGAAAAGGTGACTTTGAGAAATCATTTTAGAGGCAAATTTAAATTGATAGCATGCCAAAGATATGATTGAGGCGTTCAAATATTAATACATTTTATCTAGACTTAATTATTTAAGTTGTAATAATCTACATTTTAATAATAATATGAACTATTCAAATTAATGAATAAAATTTAAGACAGTGGTTAACAGAGTCTTAGAAATATTATTGCAATATTATTGCACTAAAATTTTTTAGCCAGGAGGCTTAAGCAAAATGTTCATAGATGGTTAAGGAGTGCTCCAACTGCTGGACATTTATTTACAAAATTAAAACTTTTCTAAAGAAAATAATGGCTAAGAATAATTTACATGAGCAGATTTAAGTTTCTCAAATTTTATATCATAAATAGAAAAAAAATCTACTTTGTGGTTTATTTTTCAGTGTTTCCTCCCAACTTATGCATCTTCACAGCAATTACCACAACCTAAACTATTATGCATTTAATTTTAATTAATGTATGATCAGCCCCCAAGATATGAACACTACAAATAATCTTTTTAGTTTACACTATTTTATAACCAAATACAGAAAGTTCCCAGTTTTATAAATATTCACTGAATGAATGATTGCATGAATAAATAAATGAATGAATATCATGTGCCAAACACAATAGGATATGCAAATAAACAAGATAGATGCCAGTAATAAACAATATAAACCTGGTACCTACCATGGCAAGGTTTACACTTCACTGGATATACAGAAAAGAATTAACATCACCGACACTGTAGTGAGAAGAATAAGCAATGTCACCAACTCTGAAATTAAAGGAAGACATTCTGAGATAAAAACTCAGATTTGTCACACTTTTGAGAGAGGGATTTTTAAAAAAAAAGAAAAACAGTTCAAGATGGAGGAACACTATGTGCAAAGACCCAGGACTAAAAGAAAGGAAGAATTAAAAGATTTTCTATGTGAGTCTATGGTTCAGATTAAGTTGAAGTGGAAGAAGTGTCAGTTAAGACATTTTTAGCCAATGCTTTCAGAAACAAGTAGCAGGAAAAGCATCTCTAAATCCTGAGCTACTGTGCAAACAATTAGACTAAGAACTAGTTGTTTATCTTTCCTTTTTTCGGGTCCAATTCCTCACTCCTCATTTCACTTTTGGAACCTCAACATCTGTGTTGATAGTCTCAAAGTGACTCTCCACAGCTCCCAGGCCTACGTATTTCCACTTCACACCCAGTATAGAAAAAAGAGAAGTCAACTTTCATTTATTTATTAAAATAAATCAGATTTATTTGTTTTGCTCAACTTTAATCACCTGGAAGTTCAATATTGAAATGGACCTAACCAGGTCTTGTGCTCAATCCATAGAGCCCATATGAAATCGTTATCTTAAAACCATGGGAAACTAAGAGATACTGCACTCCTTTAGTACAGGGAAAAAGGAAGATTGAAAGCACATACAGTTCGCCTATTATATTTGCCATCTGACTTTACATTGCCCTATATAGCAACGAAGAATCATTGTATTGAGCAAAGGAAGAACCGGTAAGAGTTTCACATCAGAAATATATCCTTCTGGGGGGAAGGAGAAATACATTCTTTTACAATATGAAGAATAAAGTGTCCAGAATCAATATCAAAAGCAGGGAAACTAGTTGGATGTTGTAAGGTGCTACCACTAGAGATAGACTAGTAGTAAAATAATCAAGAGGTGTTCAGCAGTGAGAATAGACACTGGAGAAGATTTGCATTTAAGAAGTGAAGGAAGGACAATGTTATAGACCGTCCCCATGTATTTTGATTGGTCAAGTGGGTGTGCATAGTGGCATCATAAAAGCCAAAGAGGAAAGACAACTTGTGAGCTGGTTTCTGGATTTGACTTTGATAGCCCTAAACAGGTCAAAACCTAAAAGCTGTTCCAGCTCGCAGGTCCTGCCATTTCAGGAAATATCAATAATTTTGTATTAGAGATACAACTATAAACTTAAATATTATCTTTGCTAGTCACTAATTGTGAGCAAATGTTGTATATTTAGGACACATTTTGTTTGTGTTCTTAAGTTTTTATTTCATTACAGCTAAATCCTGATGTCACTTGCCAAAAGCAAAGCTTAAGAGGAAATAAAGAGACCAAAAGTATATAATAAATCATCTATGTTTTCCTCTAACAAGAAACATAAATGCATATTAAATACCAGCTGCTATTGTTGTATGCATATAAAATTTTCTTGGGACTAAAGGGAATATTTTAGAACAAAGGGTACTTAATATGCAATTTTTAACTACTTCCATTAGCATCATATTAAAAACCATATTTTTAGAAAAGTCTGGTATACTTGTGCCTGCTGTTCTGTTGTGGTATTGAGGAGACTAAAAAAAAAAAAAAAAGAAGCAATATCAGAAAATGAAGTGATCCCTGCAATCACCCCTTCCCCAAGGTGTTGGATATAGTACCAGACTCTTCTCAAGGGGAAAGAAAGATAGCAATTTCAAGTTCCAGGAGCAATGGTAGGTTCCCTTGTGAATACATTTATTCTAAATGGATTCATTTATTCTAAATGAATTCAAAGTGACAATCGGTTACATAACACCGTTCATTCATTCATTCATTCCATGAACACAACCAACCATAAGCTGAATGATGGTATGTGGCATAACTGAGAATTTTATTGAAGCAGCTTCAGTGAGGATAGAACCTAAGAGTGACTTTGATGCAAGTAATAGGAAAACTTAATTGCATTAATGACAGGTAAATTTAAGTGAGACAGCCTGATATTTTTGTAACATTAGAATAAACTTGTTCAAAAGATACAAAAATTTAAGAGTCATTTCACTCAAGAACCATCAAAATTTGAACTTTGTTGAGGATACAGATTTGAATCCTAGCTCTGATGTTACGTGCATGATTTTGAACAAGCCACATGCATAGTCAGACTCAGTCCCCTCACTTATAGCATGAGAACTTTGATTAGATAATTGCTCAAATTCTTTCTCGGTCCAAGTAACCTATGTCTTGGATGACAATTATAGTGCTATACTTTTCCTAATGTGAGGCATTTGTCTTATCAGTAATTGTTTTAAAGAATGTCTAAGTTATTTTTGAAAATAAGAGAAAATTAAGCAGATGTTCCAGCCTATTAATGACCTTTATTTATGTTGCAACTTATTTTTTCAGAAAAGAAATATAGCCCAAACACAACCTATTGAAAATAATGATGTTTATAGTTAGTGTCTTATGTTTATAGATGATTAGTCTGCTCTCACACTTTCAATGAATGGGATTTCTGTACCTTCTCAAATTTGACTGTCCCATAAGAAGGTCAGAAAATACAATTGTTTCTAATTACTATAACAATACTCTGTGTTATAAAACCTTATCACAAAATCAGTTTCAGGAAATTTAAAATATATGTACATGCATTATAATTACATAATTTAATTACAAAATGTATGTCTTATGCTATTACCAGGAGTAAGTGTTGTTTTTCCCAAGATGCACAGTGTAACACACAAACCCAGAAAGTCCAAGGTCAAGTAGTCAATAAAGAAAGGAATTTGAATACATACCGAAGTTCCCCAGCTGCAAAGTTCACCAAGTAATTCTATTTCCCAGATGTCAGGTGTCAAGTATCTGCTTGCAAACACCAGGTAGTAGGTAGCAGAACTCATAAGGTGAGATCTGTGGTCAAGGGTGAGAGTTCTAGTCTTTCTGATAGCAGATACAAAGAGTCTGCATTATAATAAACACGTAATGAATGTTAGGTATAAAAACAACTGTTACTATATGGGAGGGGGAGTGTCTTTTGTAGGCTGAATTGCATCTCCCCCAAATTCATATGAAATGTCAACCCTATTACATCACAAATTATTGCACTTGGAGATCAGGATTTTAAAGAGAATTTAAGTTAAAATGGGTTCATTAGAATGGATTCCAATACAATACAATAGGTGTCCATTCAAGAAGAGAAGGGAGAGAAGGGCAAAGTTCTAATGCAGCAAAAGGAAGACCATGTGAAGTCACTGGGGAAGTCAGTCACTATAAGGCAAAGGGGAAAATCTCAGGAGAAACCAGTCTTGCTGAAACCTTCATCTCAGATAGTCAGCCTCCAGAATTGTGGGAAAATAAATTTTATACATCAGCCAATCACTATTGCTTTGTTATGCAAACAAATATAAGAATCAGAGATGAAAATATAACTTAACCTAAAAATGTGGTACCAGGGCTGTTTAAATTCAAGAAGAAACTTGAATTCAGGGACAAAACTGAGGCAGGGACCTACAAAACAGCTTTCTGCAAGCACTCAGATTCTGGGTTTGGGGTCAAAAGCATTACTAATATGAAAAGTAGATGCTAAGCTACTGTTCAAAAATGTCTTAAAAATACTCTGCTTATGGCGCATGCCTGTAAGTGGCAGCCTAGGAAGCTGCCGCCAGAGCCAGGGATCGCGGTTCAAGTCCCACCAGGGGCACGTAGCGAGACCTAGTCCCAAAAAAAAATAGTTGGGCATGTAGGCATGCGTCTATAATCCCAGCTACCTGGGAAGCTGAGGCTGGGGATGGCTTGAGTCTGTGGTACCCGGGCAACATGAGCCTGTGGTTCCACAGGCAAAAATAGCGAGACCTATTCTCAAAAAAAAAAAAAAAAAATATCTGCTTGGGGATGAAGTAGAAGTGGCATCAAAAATTCTGTGCTTGTGCAGATCAAACTGAAGTCATGAAAAGCCATCTAATTTTTACAACACACACCAATACTGGATGCATCATGGCCATCTCATTTTAAAATTATTTCAAATTAGTACCTTATGTCTTTTGTTAGATTTATTCACAGGTATTTAATTTTCATTTGGTGTAACAGTAAATAATTTTTTTTTTAAATTTCTAATTCTGATTTGTTGTATCTAGGAAGGCTACTGATATACTGTTTCTTGTGTGCTTATTGTTTCAACTTGTTTATTGTTTCAATTAGCTTTTTTGTTCATTTTTTGGGGTTTTCAACATAAAATAGCATGTCATCTGCATATAACAATAGTTTCATATTTTCTTTCCCTATTTGTATTCCTTTAAGTCTTTCTCATGCCTTATTGCCCTAGCTAGAACTTTCAGTATTATGCTGAAAAGTAGTGGTGAGAATGAGCATCCTTGCCTGATTACCAATCTGAAAGGAAATGATTTCAATTTTTCCCCAATAAGGATGGTCCTTGATGTGCGTTTGTCACATATGGGTTTCATTATGTTGATATACGTTCCTTTTATCCTGAGTTTTTCAATGGCTTTCATCATGAATGGATGCTGAACTTTATTGCGTGCTTTTTCTGAATCTATTGATAAATTCATAAGGCTTTTGGTTTTCTCCTTGTTGATGTGGTGACTTACGTTGATTGATTATTG
This sequence comes from Uropsilus gracilis, assembly GCA_004024945.1. Lineage (NCBI taxonomy): Eukaryota > Metazoa > Chordata > Mammalia > Eulipotyphla > Talpidae > Uropsilus > Uropsilus gracilis. The sequence continues at coordinate 16,580 of PVHY01009174.1, read as the reverse complement.
TGTGTTGAACCATCCCTGCACCCCTGGGAAAAAATCGGTCATAGTGTATGACCTTTTTTATACTTTGTTGGATTTGGTTTGCCAAGATTTTATTTAGAAATTGTGCATCTGTGTTCATTAGTGAGATTGGTCAGTAGTTTTGTTTTTTTGTGTTATCTTCACTTGGTTTTGGTATTAGTGTTACATTTGTTTCATAGAATGTATTCAGCAGGTTTCCTTCTTTCTCAATTTTTGGAAGATGTCATTTCATCTTTGGATATTTGGTAAAATTCACTAAACATTTAGTTTTCTTCTTTGAAAGCTGTATCATTATATCTCATGGTTCTCGGGGTTGACTGAGCTCAGAATTTTCTCATTTGGGGTCTGTCATGTAGTTGTGGTCAGAGAACAGCTGGTACTTCAAATGACTAGAGTCATTTGAAGCTTTACTGGGCTGGATATCCATGGTGGTAACTCCTGTGGCTAACTGTGCTTGCTGACTCTTGGCTGGGAATACCTCAGAGAAATACACTACAGCTCCTCACTCTCACTGTCTCTGTGTGGGATTTGCGCTTCATCACAGCATAGTGTTTCAGAGCAGATGGACTTCTTCATGGGTAGCTGGTGCTATGATGGAAATGATCAGACTCGTGAATTTATGTCAGAAGATCATACTGACAGATGTCATCCTTGTGCAGTCATAGAAAGGTAAGAAACATGAGGTCAATGGGTTAAGTCACTGGTTGTATGCCTTTTCATGTTAATGGTATCTTGTATGTATTTTATAATTAAAAGGTACACATTTTGATTATTTTGATCTCAAGTTGATATAAGATTACAGACTTCCTTTCATTCTCTTCCAGAATATATAAAATCTCAATAGAGTATTTCTAAGTTTTTAGCTACCAAAGAATTATACATTTTCTCAAATACTGGATGTTATTCTAAGATAAAATATGCCAGAAACTGAAGGTTTTATGTATGCAAAAAAGAATAATCTTAGCATTTAAAGACTTTCCAGGAAAGCCACAACATGAATGTTTCAACTTTTGTTAAAATGAATGAGAGTTCTATAGATGAATTAAATATCCAGCTTTCTTCTGTTCTACTATGTACATAAGTAAAGAATTTTAAAAAGCTGCATGTTTTCTATATGCTTCAAAATATTAGACTTTCTGCATTCTCTGGGCTGCTGGGTGTTATTTTTAAGTGGGAGACAAATATGGAAATAACTACAAGGAAATTAAGCCCCATTCACTATCTATTCTAGTGAGTAGTCCTTCAAACTAAACCTAAGCACAGATTTTGTTCAGAATTTTAAATGTCTCTACAAACATATGGAAAATAAGAAAAATCTAGGAATTTCTATGTATACCCTGGCAGGTTCCAAGGCAAAGAACCACCAATATACTCATTTAATTTTAGTTGTGAAAATGCAATGTGTTCTACAAAATGTATTAAATACCTACTGTATATAAGCTAGATACTGCTGCCTGGAGCATTAGGGATTCTATTCTTCAAAGGAGAAAAATGTACAAGGGAAAACATTTATATTTAATTAACTAATAACTCATCAACCCAGGTAAATGAGAACCAGGAATCATTTTACATTCATTCATTTGTTTAAAGAAAAAGTATTAAATGTATCTCTGTGTTAGTCCAAGCAGATCACACAACTTATCACAGTCATGTTTTAAAGTATCTATGAAAAAGATGTAATAATACTATGCTATATTTAAGTAACTGGCACCCTAAGTTAAAATTTTGTCATTAACTACTTGTAATCAAGTTCCAATCTACCCATTCATCAAATATGTGAAACAGAACAAATCTTGCCCTCATATAACTCATTATAGAGACCAATGCCCCCCTTAATTCTAGGCAACTGGGGCTCCTGCCATGGGTTCTGCTTCTTGAGGAGCCCAAGATATTGAAGAATTTTCCTCAAAATTGTCAGTCCCTCTTCTGTGTCTGGGGTCAATTGAGTTCACCAGTACCAATCAGAAAGAAAGCTACAGGTCCAGAGCAGGACCTCTGCGGTTCTTGATTCCTAAGTTTTCCTTCAGGCACTAATTTTCAGTCTTACGCATGGGATCAGCCAGAAGACTGAAAGAGCTCCTGGATTCTTGCCTGTGAGTTCACCCTTAGACTGAGTATTATTTCCTAGAGTTTAAGCTTGAAAGAAGTGTTCCTTTCAAGCCAGTATGTTCTTTCTTTCAGAAGATTACTTAAGGCCAGGCTTCCAGAAAGACCCTGACAAGTTTACTGGATGTGATAGTCATTAACATCAGGCACAGTGGTGGGGGTTTGGGATAACAACAGGGTGCTTATTGCTAATCCTTGGTCTTGAACTCATGTTTTGGATTTTATGCTGAACTGCATCTGCACATCCGTGTTCTAAGCACCTGCTGCCTCTGCCCTCTAGCACCTGAGGGCAGGGGCAGGTATATTTCCTTTAGGTGATTTCCCACTCCTTGTACCAGAGGCACCACTCCCTCTAGCATGGCTGTATCTATTTCAAAAAATGCCTTTTGAGACTATTTCACAAAATTAAAGGACCCTTTTGATTAATGCCTCTTTTGACCCCATAGATGTGATGATGGATAATGTCATACTCTCTTAGGTCAGTCTTAACTACACTGAATATAGGATAGTTATTTTTTTTGCTCAGATGTAACCATTCTGAGCAAAACTATTAAGAGAACTTTATATCATTCCCCTGTAATTTACTGCAATTTACTGATTTTGAAGAGGCCACCTTAGAAAATTAATGGCTATATAATGAGTATCACTGAGCTTGTATTTGTTGATTTAGAGGTGACTTTAAGCTCTGCTGTTATTGTATCTCTGGTATAATAATTATATTATAATGCTAATTTAATTACTACCTTGGCAAAGACAGTCTAGTTTTAAGGTGTGGTTATTCTGGTAAATGGCAGTAGAATTTAGGGGAATTGACAGAAGGAATAATTTCTATATGCATTTAAATTGTTGTGGATCCATCTTTAAAAAAATCGCCATGTTCTTCAATTGATGGACTCTACATCTGAAAAATGACTCATATCTGGAAATTGAATCATTGATGATAATTTTCCACTGCTGGGTGACATCAGCCACTTGCTTATCCACTTTAAATTCACCATATCCATAGGAAATTCAGATTGATCAACCATTGGCACAGATCCCTGAGTGTGGGTGTCTATTTGGGGAAATTTGGTTAACTGCCAATTATGTTAATACCATCCAATTTGTCTTTATTGTTTAGGTGCGGCTCCTGGGCCCTATCCATCTTGTTAACTACTGTCTTATTAAAACCAGAGAACTTTCCCATAGTATTTCTGACCACTCTCCCTGCCATACATAAGAGAGCCACCACTGGGCTTCTCAATGTTGCTTATGTTCACCCCACAGTCCATAACCCCCCACAATACATTCCTTAACCTTTGATTGAGAAACTGTTCCCAGAGCCAAACCAATTAACATGATACCTTATGAAAATCACAAAATCTTACGGTAGCCACCCCTCTGAACTAGCCTTCATCCTTTTAACCAAGGAATATCTGGCATCTCCACATCATTTTATATGTACTATCATTTTTTTGCAGACTTTCAAGATATAGGTTACAAGTTCTTTTCTTAAGAAGTAGAATCCCAGATAACAGAATACAGCCCTTTCATCAAAAAACTCTTTTATCTAGTCTTACACTATAATACATAATATAATCTATGCAATACAGTGCAATCCTGCTTTATGTGATAAATATGTAAAAAGAAAATTATGCAATCCATATATTCAAGAGATGATGACCTTTTAATATCAGCTTTAGAGTTACAGAAAAATTGCACCTAGTAAATGAAGTTCCCATATAGCCTGAAGCCAGTTTCTCTTATTATGAACATTATTATGGTTCATTTATTGCAATTACCAATGAAACTCTACTACTAGTGAGACTCTATATGCACTTTATTCACCCTGCCTTACTACCAAGTGGTCTTTTTCTGTCCCAAAATCACATCCAGTAAACAACATTTCTTTTATTCGTATCTCCTCTGATTCCACTTGACTGTTACAATGACCTTATTTTTCCTGACCTTGACAAGTTTGAAGATCTTTGATCAAGTATTTCATAGAATGACTTTCCATCAAGATTTGTTTGTACATATTTTTAAAATTAAACTGTGGTTATGAAGTTATAGGAAGTGGACCAGAAGGGTGAAATGTCATTTTTATCATATCATATCTCATGTCAAGGGTATAAACTCTCAGCATAATTTATCATTGTTGATATTGAGATTGGTCAGTTTTCTACAGTACTATTTATCAGGGTTCTCCACTGAAATGTTACTCTCTGAATGCTCCTTTTCAAATATACTCTTTGGAATGAAATCTCTATGTATATATCTCACTTAAGGAAATGAGGTTATGCATTCCCAAGAGCAGAGTATTGGCATCAACTACACGAAATTCTTTTGCAAATGATATTTGTCTCTTCTCCTTCAGTTATAGATTTATTCAATCACTTATTTAGATTTGTATAGATTTATTCATATTTACTTTATACACTGGTATAATCTATTACCTTACTTTGGTGCATAAATTTTTCCAGCTGGTCACTGAAAGAATTATTAGTGGAATCTTATACCCATTGATAAATCTCTTTCAATGTGGTCTGTATTTCCTTACTTTACAGACACAAAAGTCTACTACAGGCTCATCTTAAATATTTCCTGCCATAGTCCTAGAACCACCATTTCTCTTCTCTACTGTCACCTTGTTTCTTTATTGGAGAACAGTTTTAGAATACAAGATCTGGCTGCTAGCATGTTCTGTGCTATTGGGATCCTTTGATCTGGGTCCTCTAATTGACAAAGCAAGAAAATATGTGTATACGTAATATGGAAAATCTAAATTGATATGAGAACTTGCTAAATATCTTCTATGTATGTTTGTCTCACACAAATAAAAGAGATTTTAGGCATTATCATTCCTCCCTTATCTTTTAGAGAAAATTATCCTTCTGCATTTGTATCTACAACAATTTATACCATTGGAATGAGATATCCTAGTTGTAGGCATTGATTCAGAATTTTGGGATATTTTCACATGTCTTAATCCTTTATGTTCTTTATATTTTACTGTTGAAACTACTCAACAGAACAGGAAAAGGCCAATGCATTTCTTGAGTGTCTACCATTAAACATGATGCGTCAACAATCATGCTTGGTGCTTTCCTCCTTAAGTTCTCTTACTACCCTAGCATATTTTTCAGCTAGATCAGAACAAGGTGTACATTATTTTAGCACTTAGAACAGATAGTTCTTATATTTTCTGAGTGAAAACTTTTCCAGCTTGAAAATCATTACCTTAAGGGAAAGTTACTTTTCTTTCAACCAACTCCAAACCTAGAACACCTTTTGTTTTCTTATTGAAAATATAACCATATGGTCCATTCAGTAATTTTTACAATATTTTGATGTTTCAGCTCAATTAAAGTGTTAGAACTTTTTACACTATTTTTAAAATTGAAAAGTATAAAATCTTTTTGTATGTATTCTTTAAAAATTTGAGCTCAAGGGAAACTTGATCTGCTTTGTTCAGAACTTATTTTGATATTTATACAGTTCAAATCTTATCAAGGGAATCCTTCTGGCATGCAGAATAGTCCCTCAGAGATGTTCAGGAACTAACCATGTCTTTTTAAGCAAAAAGAAAAATGGACTTTTTAGATATAAACAAAATTACAGACCTTAAGAAATAGCAATTACTTGGGATAATCTGTGTACTCAATTTAATCAGATGTGCCATTAAAAGCAAACAATTTTCTCCAGATGGAGTCAGAGAAATGTAGCAGAAAGAAAACTAAGAGAAATCTAAAATGTAAGAAGCACTCAATGTGCTGTCACTAAAAGGAGCCATATAAAAAGCTAGAGAAGGAGCGAGGCAACAGAGAGGAGCAAAGATTTACCCTTGGATGACAATGAGCAAAACAATAGAGATCCTATTTCTGTAAATTCGAAAAATGAATTTTGTCAACAGAATGCGATTAAAAGTAGAATGTTTGTACCTATATGGTTAGCTCAGTTGGCAGAGCATGAGATTCTTAATATTTCAGTGTTGTGGGTTTGAGGCCCACGGCATGCAGTAGCTCTTTTGGAAGAAGTAGAATTTTTCCCAGTCCCGAGAATACAGTAAGTCTGACTTTGTGATACTTTGAACAAAAACCCAGGTGAGGTATACTATCACCAGACTTTTGACCCCAAACCTTTGAGAGAAGAAATGGTTTTAAGCTAGGAATTATGTGATTTCTTAATGCTGTTATAGCAAATGAATACACTCCCAATTCTTTTATTGTAGTCTCATCTCATAGAAATGAGACTATCTTTCCCCTTACCTTTATGAAGTTGACCTTCATAATATCCAGATAACATGGCAGCACAGGTACATTCTTCCCTACCCACCTATAGTAACTACCAACACAGTATTTTCTTTTTATCAAAGATTTCCATCTCTTCCACCAATTCTTTAGTGGAAATGGCAAAGTTAGAACAGCACTGTTTGTTCTTGCTCTGTCTTTTGGGAGATGAAGTCATGAATTTATCAAGATTTTATCATATAGTCTGATTTTAGCCAACTGAGACTCCCAGCAGATGTCCAGAAGGTCCCTCATTTTGACTCACTCTTAGTACTATAATTTGTGTTAGGAATGCATCATCCATTCCTTCCATCTGTTAGTCTACCACCTCAAATGTAAAAATGATAAAGAAGCCGCATTTATGTCATTGCTTCTGAGATGACAATGATGTTATTTCAGCAATTCTCTACAGTTGCCTTCTCACAAATGCTCCCTTGAAGTTATGTTAGCATTTAGTCATAGAGATCTAGATTTTGCTGCTGTTCTAATACTGTGGATCTGGCTGTGAGACCTCAATCTGTCTCTAGTTCAAATAATAGCTGCAGGTCTCCTCCAAAGAACTTACCTCTCAATTAGTCATAGAAAACAAACCTTACCCAGCACCAAGCTTTACTACTAGTTCACAAAACGACCCACAAAAGAAACCATGATCAATGGGAGGTGATATATCTGGGAGGTACTAAGTCCATCAGATTCACCTTCCTAAAGTTGCTTCTACTTTGGTGTATGACTAGAATGAATGACAAGCTCATATATCTATGTCTATTATTAATTGTATTGGGAAGTCTTTTAACTTGGGGTTCCCTCACATTTTATACCTTACTAGCCATGTATCTACAAAGATATATGATTAACTTCTATTCTCCACTACAATTGTCTCATAAACTCATACATTGTAGGTTATTTATAATAGAAACAAATATTCTCAGCTGAAAGGATTCATGGTCATTATACAGCAGCTCTTAGAACACTTTTGTTTATCTTCTAGCTGGTAAATTCTACCAGAATATTCACAATATCTACTTCAGTCAAATTGTCTGCCCTGAGGGAAAAAGGCAGGATCTGAGTTATAGACACACTTTCCTTCCAGTATCCAATTATAGGCAAAGTCATTGCTCTCCTTTGATGCTTAGAATGTTTCTTCCCCTTAAAAGAATCATTGTTCAGGTGGAGAGAGCTTGGACGCTCCTCCACCCCATTACAACGTGATCTCTGCTGCCTCCTGCCGCTTGGATTCACTAGCAAAGCTTCAATTTGCACTCTAAGTACTGAGAGAGTCAAAGTTCATTTTGTTTTGTTGTTTTCTGCTAGAAATTCCTAATCCCAAGAAGGCAGATGAATATTTTGAAGATAACTGGCATGAGGAAGAGAGAGAGCACTCACATCATTGATCAGCCACAGCCCTTGAAAAACTCAGAAATCAGGCATTTATTAGCACATGCCTCCCTCACTTTAGACACTGCTCTTTAGACACTGCTCTTCCTCGCTTAAGATTTTTTATTTAAAAAAATAATTCTAGCTGATTATTTTTCTGTGAAAATATTCTTTAAGATATCAATGAGATTACCCTTTCCACCTTATGAAATAATGTCAAAATTAGTTTATTCCCCTTATGCTGAATATTGGCATATGACAGACATACTATTGGCACTAATTGACATACCATATTTATTTAAGAGAGACTAGGAAACAGAAATTATGATCTTTCTTAATTTCTCCTGTTTTATTTATTGAACAGAAAATTATATGAATCATTATATGTTTTTGAATTTGAGTGAATAGGAATGAATAACTGAATGAATACTCAGGATTATATTATGAATACTAAGGATTTCTGTAGTGTGTTACAGTCTGAAATGACATATGGGCCTTTTAAGACTGCCACTTGTGTTTGATGCAGATGCCTCCCTTTCCTTTTCTATTTCTTTATCATGTAATATATGTGCCATGTATTGATGAATGGGAACGTCTGTTGAATTTCTGCTCAGAGGAACTCAGAACTCTACACACCAAGCCTCTTGTCTGAATCTCAACACTATCATGAGAGGACATGCACAATAATGCATACAGCAGAGTAGTTAGAAACTGCAAAACCTATAGATAATGTAAATTGATCAGTGAGGAAAGTGGGGAAATTTTGGCATGATATCTACAACAAATAATGTAGAATTACCTGTATCCACACGAATAGATCTCAATAAGGGGGGTGAGGGGCAAGTTGAAGAATATCTTTACAATAGCTTGTGTGCAAAGTAGAAAACCAAGCAAAACAATACTATATGTTGTTAAGGAAATATGCATATATAATAAAAATATAAAGACATGGTAAAATAATGTTAAACTCAAGTAATTCAAGTAATTGGGAACAGGAAGGGGTCAGAATGCTGAGATCAGCTTCATCATAGGCTTCAACTAGCAATTTTCCCTGTTTAGCTAGGTTGATAATATATGAGTACACTTATATTATAAAAAAATTAAAATAAAAGGAAATAAAATCTACATATTATTTTACCACACAACTCTGAGGTGTAGAAATTATTGTTTCTTATCCTCTCATAAATAATTTTATGATTGTTAGTAGTATTTCCACTTTTCATAGAATTCTTATCTTCGTTTCACTCTTTGTACATAGCATGTATTTTATTAACTTGCAGTTATATATTTTTCATATTCCAAAGACAATTAAGTGGAAGAATCTTTTCTTGATGTACAATCATCTATATTTTACAAGCAAAACTGCATCTTTAAGTCCTCATTTTTGTACCAAAAAAGACAAATCAGACACTAAAAAAATTCAATTTCCTTTTATTTTAGAATCTGAGTATCTTTTCCATATTTCTTTCAGTATGTACTTAGGAAGTCCGTGTATCTTTTAGGTAAAATGAAAATACATTCTTGATTCTTGAGAGATAAGCTAATTTCTTGTCAAATATTTGGACTTCTGATATTATGATTTGACTTTTGTAACTGCCCTAATCTTACTAATATATTACTTTTAAAAATTGTTCCTTACAAACACCATAATGTCCCTTTTTAGTACCACTTGTAATACATGACTTCACTGAAAACAGCCCTGTTCACTAACAGTACACTAGTTTTCTGTTTAAACCAACGTACAGGTTTCTAAACTGTTGGGGAATTTTAGAATGCAACATGCAACAGATTAATTAAAGTAGATGTAGACTTACTCCAAACTTAATAAACATATCTCCCACTACCTTGCTTTAGTTCTACTATTCTCAATAGGGAATCAATAGTCAATCACCAGTCTTTTCCAAGATCAGTAATTAATTCTCAGAATCAATGAAACTCATGGGATCTATTACAACATTACATTGTTGTCCCCAGAAATCTAACTCTCCTTCCCCAGGACACACCTATTGATTTTCAAACTCCAGTAAGGTAGTTTATTCCTCTACTCTCCTACTTATATCACTTTTTCTAAACTCTCAATCTGAGTGCTTTGTTTTGATTTTCAAATATCTCCTCATCCTTCCTCCACAAAGCATAGTCTCCCTTGAATGTTCACCTTGATGCAACAAGTCTCATATACATTAGTTAAAATGCTACTGTGCTGTTCTCTTCAATACTGAGTCATCAATCTCCATTCTCTGAGTGCCTAGTACAGAATTTTACAAATTCATTCTTAGACACCTGTACTCTTTCTTCTTTCTCTAGTAATTACTTCATTGTGAGAGAGGAGTCATGCTTGGAAAAATGAACACTTTTCCTAGAATCCAAACTATACTACTGATGTGATATTTTCTATAAATGTGGCATTGTACAAATGAAAATTATTTTGAGCATATGTTGCCCATCTAAGACATGGAAATAGTTTCTGCACCTCTGAGTTGTTGTGAAGTAGGATAATATATGAATGTTTAAATGATACTACACTTTATAAATCCTCAGTATTCATAACATAGTGAACTGCCTTTACTTCATTTATTCATCTATTCATGTACTAAACCATAGTTTAAACTCTATATAATTTCCTTTTCACTCTAATCCAAGTATGTCCCTTCATTCTTCCTTATTTTAGAGATTTGTATATATATATATATATACAGAACCGATGAAATGACAATTAATTAATTTTAATTAATAAATTATTTGTAAAATCCATGTATGTCTTCAAGGAACATGAAAACAAAGGGAAAATTTTCTCATGGATTTTTAAAATATAATTGTAGGACACAGGGTGAATTCTATTGTTTCTGTTTCCTAGATAACCTTCACTAAATCAAGCACTAATCTTTAAATTTTCAGCATCAGAAGACCCCTTTCAGTCTGTACCTGGAAGTATGTACCTTGATCAGCACTTATAAATAGAAAATATCTTGATAATGCATTGGATGATGGAAACATTATAGGCATGCTGAGAGAACAAAGTCCTAATGGTAATTAAATTCATCCATAATACAGAAAGATGAGAGGTTAAAATCAGTTGTTTATAAATAGGAAAATCTTTTAGAAGAAAAAGCATCAATAAATGAAAATAAAAATAAGGAAATGATTATTTACTCATGTCGGAGTTCCTGATGATTAATATGTACAATAAAAACTAACATATGTAAGTGAAAATAAAAATAATAAGGCAATGGTTATTTACTCATGTTGGAGTTCCTGATTGATTAATATGTACAACAAAGACTAACATATGTCCAACTACATTCTTGTTTCTTCGGGTATCTGTGCCCTCATTAAACTGGAATTATAAAATTAAGTCACATTATTTCACTGCTTTGAGGAAGGATCCCTCTTGGATTCTACAACACATTTCAGGATAAATTGCCAATAAAATAATGCCATGAAAAATAATCTTTCTGAAAACTAAGATGAGAAGAACTTCAGACTTTTAACTAGACTTAAAAGTACAATTCAGAACTTGATAAATAGAATAATGCCAAAATTTTGTTTAGAAGTGGTAATGTTTTTTTTTTTTAAAGTGGTAATGGTAACAGTGATGATGATAGACGTGTGTATATCAAAACATGTAAAGATAGATGAATGACAGATCTGAAATTCACTCATTACACAAATGATTTTTCTAACTAAAATTATGCTTACATTATTGCCTCTTTTTATTTTCCATAAATTTTAAACTTTCACCATTAAGCACCTATCACTTTTTATAATCAAGTAAAACCAATAGCTGTTATTTTTATAATTCCCTTCTGACACTTATGTTATCTCCCTCCAGTTGTCAAGGAACAATCGGTTGCCAAAACCAGGAAATTAACAGCAATTATCACCAGCTGGCTAGCTGCTAGGAGCAGTCACCGGACTATAATCCACCCAGCATGAGATAGAAAACCTTGAAGGAATAAAGTCGATGATTAATCAAACTTGAAGAATTAACTTCCCAGGATAGCTTCCGTCAAGACCCTTCACTGACTGAACCGTGGGCAACATTCTTGAATGTCCCACTCTAATAATTTCAGCAGAAACAGAGTTTAGTGGGGGGAAAGATGAGTGAAAGTGTAAGAAAAGATGCTTGAAATTTCAAATATTCATGTCTGAGAAAAGTTAAAATTCTAGCTAGCATAGATTATTTCATAGTCTAGAACGTAACAATAATACACAAATAGCATGGGGTTAGGTGTCCAAAGGATATCACTGGATTGCAATACTGGCTTTTAAAGATACGGAATTTACAGCCCTTTCCACTAAATCCCTTAAATTGAAGCAAGTAGAAGGACATATACATTTATTGGCTACATGAGGGCACATAAGCTCACTTTGGGATTTTCAAGAGTTCCAGTAATAGCACCCTCTTTCCCCTACTCAAAAGTTTATCAAGTTGAAATGTACACAAGCTGTCAAAACAGAAGACAAAATCAGAGAAAGCACTTCTATATGTGGCCAACACAAGCTGCCTGAGACTGAGCCAGGCTTGTTAATATTTTTAGAAATAAGTCCTAGCCCGAACAGCACAGAGGAGCAGAGCAGGGGGCGTGCGTGCTCTCTTTGCACCGAGTTCTCCACGGTGTTTTTCAAAGTACAGGGCTGGTGCATGATCAGCATGAGCTGTGAATTGGCTCAAAGTGAGAATTTGCTCACAGTCCCAACCAAGACCTACTGAATCGAATAATTGGAGAAGGATTCAAAATATATTTTAAAAACACAGAAATGTTCTTTAAAATAAAGTATGAAACTAGATGTAAGCAAAATTACACAGAAGAGACAGAGAGGAAGAGGGAGAAGCTAAACTATGCATACATTTTTCATTCTCCTAGCTTTTTAAGAAAACAACTCACTTCACATTCATGAGATGTGAGTAGTAAGAGAAGAGAGGGTAAGATGGTTATACTGTTGAAACTCTAACTAGAAGAAAATACTGAGTAGGAAAGAGTCATCTCCCTAATCTTTAACTATTGGTTCTCTTAAGCCATTGAAACACAATATTAAGTGTATGGTTAAAATAGAGGTTTAATTATTCACTTGATGGAGATTACAAAAGACTCATGATAGTCTGGTTTCCTCTTTCTGAGGTCACCAATCCTTTGCTTCTTTTAGAATCTTCCTAGGGTTATTGTTGAACTACACAGATTTTGTTTCTCAGAGCTGAAAAAATGATATGAAATATGAGTTCATTAAACAGGTTGGAGAAAATTTTAAAACTCTGTCTCCTCCAAAACGAAAAGTTCAGAGTTAATACTCAGCATTAATAATACTCAGAATTAATAATACTTCAGAGTTAATACTCATGAAGTGTATACTATGCACTACTTTTGATGACAGCGAAAACATATATTCAATATTAGCTCCAGCAATTTTCAAAAACAGCTCAGAATTATTTAAGTTAATTAAAAAAGTAAATTTATAAAGTAAATTAAATTTTTTAAGTTATTTGTAAAACAAAAGCTTAACTCAGGATTTTCTAAATGTCCCATCACTGAACTTGGATACCAAGCTTTAATAATATATTTGAAAACTTCAGCAAATGACCTCCTGAACCAGGTAGCTTCTCTTTTTTATTCAATCTGAAAAATGATCTAGGGTACAAAATGCTTTTATCAGTCCAATAATTCACAGTGAGTAAAACTGTAAGATCTCAATTTGCTTATGTAATTGCATAAAATTGGACACTGTGATGGTATAGAACCATCGCAAGTTGAGCATTATGATTTTTCCCTTGCACTCAAAATTTTTTCTAGTAAGACAAGGAAATAACTATATCCTATTCCAGTAGGAATTAAATTCAAAGCAAGTTAGGACCTAAAGCCAACAGGGCACTCTTACTTCTACTTCCCACCCCAAATTTATATTCATTGATATTAGCCAATCTGCATTAAGATTCTGCAGATAGGATCAAATGTCAAATGAGGATAATTCAGTAATACTATCCAGCAGAGATTCCAAATATGAAATAAATTTTCTCTGATATTTCTATTCCAAAGAAGAAATTAAAAGACAAAGATGAAATACTGGTATATATTAAAAACATTAAAGCCCCAGCAAATTATTTATTTATTTTTACATCTGAACAAGACAGGTTTATACAGAAAAGGCAAAGAGATGTTTGCATAGACACAAGCAAGCAGAAAGCTGCCAAAGTGCAAGTAAATTAAAACCTCAAATTGAAGAGCCTTGTTCCTTCTTAGGTTAAAAAAAAAAAGCCAAAGAAATAAAATTTGTTCCAAACTTCTAATTATGCTGGACTGGATTCAGAAAGGAATCTTAATTTTCCTATGGAATTGGGACTCTTTCTCCATCACTAACTGGGGGCCTTCCAAGGAAGTAGCAGAGCTTCTTAGGACATCAGAGTATGAATTGACCATTTTTTTAAATTTCCAAAGTAATAACTGAAGGAACTTATACACTGTGCTAGACACATAAGACTCATAAAAATCACACATTTCTAGATAAAACATATTTTTTCGATAAATTATTAAAAATACAGGTGATCCTATGCCTCTAAGTCACATGCAGTGATGTAAACCAAAATTATCTCAATAAAAATTATACATACAGAAGCTGAAAGAAACCTCAAGTCACCACCTCATTTTCCAAAATAAAATGAAACAACCTACAGGTCAAACTCTGAGTCAGGAGTGATTAGCAGTAAGTGGAGTGGAAAGATAGAGCTGTACATATTGTCCAGACCAAGAGACTGAACTTTCCAGTCGCTGGTGAGATAAGAATGATGAAATTGAGACATATGCATTAATTTGTGACTTGATTCCAGTCAAAGAAAATGCAACTTCCCTTTCCCTTAATGAAATAGCTTCAAGTCCACACTAACCCCCTAGGGACATGCTTTTTTTTGTGTCTCCCTTCCTCAACAGTCCACCATCAATACAAAAGTACTTGATCCTCCTTGCCAGTATTCAGAATTTAAGGAAGTGAGTGACTTGGAGGCTCAGCATTCAATGAATTAGCATTCAATGAGTTAGTGTCCTCATGGAGCAGTTGCTGAACAAATCCTAAATCACCCAAGTACAGGAAATCCCCCCAAGCTGAAAAGCAAAAGAGAAAGGAAAAGTGTGGATTTTAACTTCTTTGAAACTTAACAGTCAGGTAAGGGAAAAAAATTATTAGACTTCAATTTCTTTACATATTTTTGTTGGGAACCTTAACCAGTAAAGACATTTAATTCTTTAAATGTACATTCCTGTTCAGTGATGGATAACATGAAGGGGTTTATGTTAAAATTTGGACCATCCCTACACTGACATCTCATTATTCACCTATCTTAAAGTTGTTATTTGCTGAGCTGCTGATTAAGCTCTTTTGAACAATATGACTGAAAATAATCTGAGAAAGGAAATAGACATGAAAATAAATTTTCACTGCTTATTTAAAGTGTGACTTAAATGTTAATTTAATAGTGAATCCTTTGTCCAATTGCAGAATCTCTAGTAACAAAATTATAATGGCCACTAGTGGTCCCCGAAAAATACCTCCCAATACAAAGTGGTTTGTACTAGGGGAGCAGTCTTATGAGGTGGAAGCAGAACTATCTTGGTGTTACAGAGAAAATATCCATAAATAGGAGAGGTTCTGTTATGGTTTGAATCCTCTTAGGCCCACACAAGACACAAGACCACAGGAGATGCAAAAGCAAAAAGCTGTTATCAGCTTGAGCTAAGGTCTGACCCAGAGTTACCGACACAGAAGTAATCTTTTGGAGGGAAGGACCTCATCTCTAGATGGCAAGGGGTTTATATTCATTTTTGACAGCACTGGGTAACTTTTCACATAGATTTTTTTGACATAGTTACTTCCTCAATGATTCCAGCATATGGTAAGACCTTGTGACCAAAAACTCAGATAACCTATCTTGGTTTGAGGCAGTTATATATTTCTTTAAGCTTGGGGCAGTTACTCAACCTAAGACCTCAGATAACCATCTTGGTTTGGGGCTGTTACATATTTCTTTAAGAACTACTCTCTACCCAACAGTTCCATGTTCCGTGCTGAGGATGGAACTGAGCAGCAAGGAAAAGTCATAGAAGACTTAGATGAGTTGGAAGAGACAGAGCAGAGACCTGTGAAGAAAAAGCCAAGCTCCTTATGCTCCTTTCTTTCAGTCCACACCAGAGGTGCCTTAGCCTTACAGAAAGTTTTCAGGCCTCACTGGTCCCATTTGGAACCAGCCCGTTTTGGCTGGGCTTCTACCCGTGAGGGGATGAGTAACTTTGGGTGTTTCACTGTGAAATATTATCCTTTGTTTCTTGATGCACACTAATCCACTCACATTAATGGTTTGTCTTTATGCAGGGGAAGGCAAACCCTGTTAGAGTGCCAGTTTGAGGGACCAGGGGCATCCCTCAGTCTGCACACCAACATCAGTAGACTGCTGATGTCGTTCTTAAAGGGATGCAGTCACACTTGTCATTTGTGAATTAGTTAAACCAAGCAGAATAAGATAAAAAGAACAAATAGAATCTGGGGAAGTTAAATTCTTCATATCCATGATGCTTATTTATATATGGTGGGAACTCCAGCAGTACTGTATCTCCACTTATATGAAGGATTAATTCCTTGGTTAAAACAAATTAGACACACTTAATCCAGTCTCTTTCTCTCTCTGTCCTCTTTCCCTCCCTCATTTACCTCTCTCCCTCCCTTCCTCCTCCCCTCCCTCTCCCTCCCTCACCCTCCCTCTCTCTCCCTCTCCCTCCCTCTCCCTCTCTTCTTCTCCTCCTTCTCCCTCTCCCTGTTCCTATCCCTCTCCCTCTC
>PVHY01009173.1:0-57692 GCA_004024945.1 Uropsilus gracilis | reverse complement strand
TTTTTTTGGAACTAGGTCTCGCTATGTTGCCCCAGGCGGGACTTGAACCGCAAACCCTAGCTTAGGCCGCTTCATAGGCTGAAGCTTACAGGCCAAATAACATGCTTCTAATCCCATTTCTTGATTTTTCCATTTTAGGCATTTCCTCTTTATTCTTTAAAAATAAAAGACACATCCTCCTTCATCTTCACTACCTCCAATAATCCATACTCCACATTTTGGACATGTTTCCTCTTACGCTGAGAGTTAATGTTTCTTGCCTTGTTTTCGACCCTATTCTGAAGCTCTAGCTCTTATTTCCTATCAGTCGAGATCGAGATTATGTTTTGCACCTGCATACACACGCGCGCGAGCACATGCTCACACGTGCACCCCGATGATTAAATCAATGGGTTTGTAGTAAAGCAAAGACAGGAAAGCAGTAAAAAATTAAAAAATTCTATCATCAAGACAAGCTCACAAATGTGTGAATAAGATTTTCAACAGAAACATAAGAGACTAGGCAGTATATAGGGCAAAACAGAGAAAGTGATAATAAGTAGATTTATCAGGGCAGCGCATGTGAGAAATATAAGTAAGTTCAAGATCAAAGGAAATAACCAGTTTTCTTACTTCTGATACAAATTGGCAATTAGCCTAGATCATCTAACACGGTGACCACAGAAGGGCTCTGGGATCCAAACAGGAAGCAGTAGCCTCAGAAATCTTAAAAGCCCCCGAAGTGAACTTCTGCTTTTTGATCTGCTCAACATCTCTCTCCCTATGGGAACAGAACCTCTTCTTTTGGAGAACTGCAGTTCTCTGCAGCCAAATTGTATGCTTCTCACAGGAACAGCTCATTCTAAGCATCTTACCTTAGAGCATTTTGATAATCCAGAGGTGAACATGTAATTGAAGAACCATCAAATTCAAATCCTTCCCAGGAATGTGCAGTCTTACAGAAAGAAGTCTTTCTTCATGGTGCCATAGGCCACCTAAAAACCAGAACTTCTAGCCAGGTGTGGTGGTGCGCACCTGTAATCCCAGATACTTGGGAGGCTGAGGTTAGGGATTACTTGAGTCCATGGGTTCGAGACTATCCTGGGACAATATAGTGAGATATAGTCTCCAAAAAAATTCACAATTTCTACAATATATAACAAAAAGAAAGTGGACATTGGGAAACAACTTGTAGCTTCTGTCACAATTGTCTACCAAAACAAGGTAGCAAGATATTGGAATTGGAAATTGTCCTGCCAAGGCTTGGAAACTGACTCATTCTCTTCAGTTTCTTTGGTGTATATGCTTCACACCATTGCGACTACTGCTATGTCTCTAAAATCATTGACTATTGTGGTAGCTTCCTTACATATCAACTCTGGCTTTATCCAAACTTGTTTATACAACATTAGAGATGATTTTAGAAGATAAATCTGAGTGTCAGTTCCAGACCCTTTAGGATAAAGAACAGAATCATCAATCTCATTGCCCCCCTATTTCTTTAGTTCCAAATCCTACCATTTTAATTCTTGCTATGAGTTCCATCCTTGTTAGCCAATTTTCCATCCCTATAATTAATATAATAGAAAATTCCCATAATTAATAGTAAACTACTAATTTAATTGTTTGATTTGAAAGTTATTTCCCCCACTGTTTGCTCATCACTATAGTAGCACCTTGTACAGTAACTGGCATACAGTAGAGACTCAAAAAATACACTATTTCAATGAGTAAAGGATAAATGCATTGCAAAAGTGAGTAAAGAAGTGAAATTGGAATGTGTCTAGACATTGTTCTCCCTTTCTAGGGATACAAGATAGGATCTGTATCACCAACGAAGCCAACATCCACCTACTTGAACCAACTTCTTGTCCCTCCAAAAACACGTTACTGAGAAAAACTATAGTAAATTAAAATAAAATGCACCATCAGTAATATCTGGGTGACTCTACATCTACTAGCATTTTACTAAACAGTGAATAGTGGCTAGGTTCTCTTGAGTCTGAGGAATGTAACTGTCTTAGCAAAACTGTAGAATTTCAAAAGTCACCGGCTAATTGTCATGTCCTTTTTTTGCAATCCCATAGGACTCCTTTGTCTCTTTCTCTTCAGGCCCATCTTAAGAAAGTTATGTATAATATTTCCCCCATCCTAGCCTAGCTTATTCAAGTTTGATGATATGGAATTCCTTACAGAAAAAACTAAAGCCACTTTTCTATAAAGCTTGACTGTTTCCGTCTCATTTGTTCCTGCCAGCTCAGTATAAATAATGACAAGGTTCTCTTCCCTTTTATGAATATCCTTGAATAGATTCATAGACTCACACATTTGAGTCAGAGGCATCTTTGAATCCACCCCACGTGGTGACAGATCCTCTCCTTGAATATCCTCCATGTTCAGCACAGTCAGGGGCATCAGAAAAAAACAGTCCTGGATTCAATGAGAAGTTGGATAACAAATGTGCTGATTACATCATAAACTCAATGAAATCCAGGATCTTCTCTTACCTGCAAGATGTAGGTAACATCATGGTTAAAAAGCAGACTTAGGAGTCAGAACTGAACCAACCATGTGAATTTGGGCATGTGACACTTTTCTATGGTTCAGACTCATCCATAACATGAGGGCAGTAATGATTCACCCAGTCAAAAAGTACACAATCCATTGTCCCTGAAGCAACAGGAAAGTCAATGTGGAGCTACTTTTAAAGAGTTGACTTTTCAAGAGGACTTGGAACTCCAAGCTCAAGAAGGAAACATTTTCCCTTGGTCTATCAAGTCCTCCATATCCATCTGCTATAGTAAGTCAAGTTTGAGATTAAGCATTACCATTGACTTGTTATTTAACTTGTCTTTACCTTTAATCTGTATTTAAATACGAGTCACTTTACCATTCTGTACTCTGACCTATCCATCTAAGATATAAATAGTACTGGGAAGTAAAGAGCTTTATTAAAAAGTAAAATTCCCCATCATTATTTCCTAAATTGCTGCTAGGATCATTTTTCTAGATAAGCCCATTGCTCATCACTTTATTTTTCCTTTCTGTCTAAGTTCAAAGGGCTATAATGATCTCAGCCTCATTTATGCAAGTTATAGATAGTTCTCAATCTGGGTGATTTTGCCCACAGGGAACGTTTGACATTATCTATAGATGTTTTTATTGTCAAAACTGGGAAAGCAGTAATAATGATATCTACTGGGTAGAGGCTAGGATGCTGCAAAATCTTCTCTAATATACAGGAAAACCCTCCCTCTCCTCACGCCCATGAAAACTTGTTCTGCCCCACATGTCAGTAGTGTCAGAGTTAAGATACCCTGACTCGGTCAGATTTAAAAGAAAGTTCACTTGTATTTGGCTATTCCACAACCTCAATTTTGAGACCAGCACCTCTCTTTAAACTTCTTTGATTCCCCCCCCTCCTCTCCAGCTCTGACAAACAGCTGCTTCAAAATAGTAACATGCAAAGTCTATCTTAAACACATGGAGTCAAGAAATTAAGAGTTAAGGTTTAAAAATTCGAGGCTGGCACTCTGCTGTTAAAAAAAGACAAAGCCTGAGGTGCTGGGGTGTGAGCTGGAGACAAAGTGTCAAGCCAGGCTTTCAACTCCAACCCTGCTACTTCTGGCTTTTGTGGGCTTAGGTCAGACTCTCTCTGTTATCCTGGGGTGGTGGTTCTGTGGTTTTCTTCTGACTTCTATAGAAGTTAAAGAAGCAAACAATGGCAATATTCAGACAGACCTCAGAAGATGGAGGCAATAACTAAGGTTTGGAATCTAAATGTCTTTGATGCAAAGGTGGTGGCACATTATGTTCTAGATTGCTCACACTTAAAATACACTGCTGTCCACATCACTGACTTGTTCCATAAATTAAGTACCTATTAATCTTATAAGATAAAAAGATGGCATAGTCAAAAGCATAGTATTGAGAGATAGAAATAATCTCTACTGTGTACATTTTGAACAGGTTACATAATTTCTCTGAGTCTGAGATTCCTTTTCTAGAAGATCTGAGAAATAATCTCTGGTGGAAGGATACCATATATAAAATATCAACCAGAGTTCTCGCACACAGATGACCTTTAAATATTAATTGTTCCTTCCTGAACACAAAGTACTATGGTGATGATTCATGGATGATATCATGGGTGATACGGCGGGATGATGAGGACTGCAATAATGTAAGGAAAAAAATTGTTTAATAAAATAAAAGTGCCTTATCAGAAGATAAGAGCAGCTTCTCTAGTAAAAGAGTTAAGCTATACATATATGAAAGAGTAAATTAAGAAAATTCAAGATCATGAATGACATGGAAACCTAACTTGAGATTCTAGAGGATTAAAAAGAGATTGCCCATAATTATTCAACCCAGTGTCAGCAAATACTAGTTACATGGTGACTGTTTGTATGAAGACAGGAAGAAGGACCAGAATACCAAAGGTTAAAAAAAAAAAAAAGACGTAGTCATGAACCATCAAGTGTCAAAATTTGCTGGACTCTAACATTTTCACAAGACTGTAGTCAGATGTGAAACTAAAAGAACAATTTGTACTAATTGAATTTCTTCGAAAAAAGGAAATATAGTAAGTGATCCCCAAATTCAGTGACACTCACTAACAACCATTAATTCTCATGCTCACAAGTCTGCAGGTCAGCTCTGTTTTGGCTGATTAGATTGCACTTGACTGGGCAGAAGTGATTCCAGGGCACTTCAGAGCCAGGGTATGCGTTGAGCTCAGGTCTTCTCCAATATAGGGCTAAAGCCAAAGGAGCAGCAGAAATCCAGGATAGGTACTTCTCATGGCAAATCCAGAGCATGAGAGCCAAACCAAACCATAAAAAGTGCATGAAAGACCTTTATTCCAGCTCCATTTATTCATGTTCCACTGTCCAAATAAGGGGGGGGGGGAAAGTACTTACACAGAACTAGAATACCAAAGATTACAGTGGGAGGGCATATGAAGGTCACAAAATTACAAAAGCAAATGTATGGATATATAATCCTATTAACAATGAGTGAAGAATTAGGACCAATAATTCAATCTCTTTCAAGTTCTGCAAGAAGAGATTTTAAATTTGGAAGTAATAAACTTTTTAAAAAATTGATCACATTAGGAAATGAAAAAGTGATGTGTTCAGAGCTATAATTGGCAGCAATATGTGAAATAGATTAAAGAGAAAGGATACAGGGACAATTAGAAATCATGTCTGTAGTTTAGTAGGAAGAATACGATGTCTTACATTTCAGAGAAGGTATTAGAACAGTTGAAGGATGATGAGAAGAAATGGGGATAGGACATTAAAGTGATTAGCTATCAAATGGTAGCTAAATGGGGTGAGTAGCCAAATGAAAGTTCTCATCAAAGGTAATTTATATTTTGAGGGTTGGCTCTTAGAGTCTAGGACAATGATCAAATTGCTCATAAGATCACATATATATCTTATTGAGCACATATTGTTTATCAAACACTGTGCTAAGAATCTTATAAGCATTACTTTTCTTCTTAATAACCTGATGAGACGAATACAGCTCTAATGTTCATTTTTAAGAGATGAAATAACAGGTTAAAGAACTTGCCCAAGATCACATAATTAGAAAGGAACAGAATCAAGAGTGGTAGTTGGGTGGTTACCATCAGAAAGCACACCATGGTTATATCACTGTCTTTACTAAAATGCTCATAATTTATATCACATTTGACCATGCCTCAGTTTCTCAGTGATCAATAAAATAGTCTGAGTGGCAATTCTTTGAAATGCTATGGGTTTTCAGGATTAAAAGTGAAAGGCAATCTAAAGGAGCACCCTTACACTGCTGGTGGGATTAAGGACATCCGTACTCAGATGTTTATTGCAGCACTATTTTTTTTTTTTTTGAGATTAGGTATCATTATTTTTGCCTTTGGAACCCCAGGTTCATGTACCACAGACTCAAGCAATCTCCAACCTCAGCTTCACAGGTAGCTGGGATTACAGGCATGTGCCACCATGCCCAGCTATCTTGGGGGGACTAGGTCTCACTATGTTGCCCCACGCAGGTCTCAGACCATGATCCCCAGTCCCATCCATGCTTCATAGGCTGGTGCTTACAGGCACATGCCACCATGCCTGGCTTATTGCAGCACTATTTACAATAGCCAGGATATGGAAACAACCCAACTGCCCAAAAACAGATGAATGCTCAGAAAGTGGTGGTATATGTACACAATGGGATATTACTCAGTGATTAAAAATGACAAATTTGAGGCATGTATGATAACATAGATGGACCTAGAAGGAATCATGCTAGCAGAAATAAGCCAGAGAGAAAAAGAGAAATATGGGATGAGAAAGAAAAAGTAAAATATGTTCTATAAGCAGAATATGGGGAAAACAAACAAGAAGACAAGTAAAATTTAAAACTGTTGACAGAACTGAATCAGAGCAAGAGAGGGAAAGGGGGTAAAAACAGAGGAGGGGAGGCCATAAAATATTAAGATGATGGTTTGTGGGAGACAAGGTGATGGGAGAACCCTGGGAACTATAGTGATTTAAAGTTCACATATACACACATATATATAAGAAATCAAATTAAAAAATAAGGAAAATAAATAAAAAGTGGAAGGCCATCTAGATGACAGTAACAGCTGGTATTCTGGTCATGCCTGACATGAATGTCACATCTACAATTACTTTGTAGAAAAACCTTTTATTTGATCGTGGATTTGGTAGATCTACTTTTCACACCCAGCCTAATCACTTTCCAAGGAAACATAAAGAAGAGATTGCCACTGGAAATAAATACCTAAATACCACCCAACTTTAAAATATCCTTCTATGTAATTCAATGAGTCTGCAGGAACATTTACATTTTAATTATTATCTCCAGTGTTGAACTCTCCATATCCTGTTTTATAGTTTTAGAAATTAAGTCTCCACACTTCAAAAACTCCAGGTCAATTTACTGCACCTTAGTGGTTTCAACTGCTTCCACTTCTTCCCATATTTCACTATTCCTGAATCCCACTGCTTTCTGTATAAAGAAGTAAACATAGAAAAATAGAAAATGTTTGTTAAATATCCCCTTTATCTACTTTTCAAAACACCTCTCTCCAACCAGGAGCTTGATGTTAAATAATCCCCTTTTTAGAAAAGTTTCTTTCAGTGGATGAAACCCAAGGCAGTATTCTGGTATAACTGAAGGGGAAGGAACACAGGATTCTGAGAGGATGTGCTTCAGATACACAGCAAAAGGTGGTTTCTCCCCGTTGACCTGGAAAGATATAAATGGCAGGGTTTTCTTCTGCTTGTTGTAAGAGACCATTTTTCTTTCCTTCCCAAGGATCTGTGCACGGCTCATTATTTCTCCCTTGATGACAGGGCAACCAGTGGCTATTTTGAGAAGTGCAGTGGATCCAGCAGATTCCAAAGATCAGTCTCAGCCAGACAGTTAGCACCTGCCAGGTAATGGCGGGCAACACTTCTGACATCTACACACCTCAATTATTTTCAAAGCAAGTCTTTGGTTTTGTTTTACTAATATACTGCCAATTTAAAAGGTGCCATTTTCAACAACCTTCTTGCTCTTTTTTAAAGAAATCTGGGATTGGGAGGGAGGCAAAGAAGGAGATTTACCTGTGGTTTGTAGAGATGATGTCATTTTGATTTCATTGACATCAGCACACTTTCAGTTACAGACCAAAGCACCTTTGGCTCAGGAGTCACCATTCATGCCGTAGAAAGAGAACCCATGAATAATGGATAATACATGAAGCATATGAAGAAAACTGATATATACAGCGAATGTGTGTGAACATACGTGATGTTACAGTAAATGTGTGTGATTATGCAGTATTTATAAGGATGAATTATGTGAAGATGCAGAGTCTTAAAATATGTTCCACTGCAGTGATGATCAAGCAGAGCATCCCTAGATTTTAGACAAGTCCTTTAACTTCCTTGTTCCTAAGTTTCCTTTTATGTCAACGGAAGGCAGAAATAGTTTCCCTTATAATTTTTTTTTGTTAGGATTACATTGACTCCCATTCTTGCTAGTATTTTGGACCCGTGCTAATTGTTAAAGGTTATATAAAATTAAAAAGTGCTTTGAAAATTGTGTAGTTCATTACTATGCAGTGTCATTAATCAGACGATGAAAATTATAGAAGGTGGATGAGCCTAGCATTATAATTTATTTAATTTATAAAAATACATGCCTGTTTTGTCATGAAAAAAATTATAATATGCATGATTAGGGAAAAAGAACTGTGATTTGGGAATTAGAAGACCTGGGTGTAAATAGTAGTGTCTTCCTTTTTTAGCTGTGTCACTTTGGGGAATATTTAATTTCCTCTGAGGTTGGGTTGCTCCTGTCAAGTAGAGCAATGGTTCATCTACCTCATGGAAATGCTTTGAGTGAGAAGACAGGCTGAGCTCCACAGCAATGTCATCTCTTCCATTTTTGTCTGTATGCTGAAAAGATGGATGACTGTGAATAGAGTGGAAAAATTCTTTTTTTTTTTTTTTTGAGACTAGGTCTCGCTATTTTTGCTCATGGAACCGTAGGCTCACATTGCCCAGGGTACCACAGACTCAAGCAATCCTCAGCCTCTGCTTTCCAGGGACTATAGGCACAGCTATTTTTTTTAAACCACACCCAGCTATTTTTTGGGGGGGACTAGATCTCGCTATGTTGCCCCAGGTGGGACTCTAAATACTATCCCTAGCCCCAGCCACTTCATAGGCTGAAGCTTACAGGCATTTAATAAATTCTTATTAAAAAAAAAAAGACAGATGCACCAGTATCTCTACACACTTTTCTATCAATTTTCCCCTTACATATTACATTTCACTAAGCACACAAATAGATATTTTCAGCATATTTTATCTTGTAAATTGTTATCCTTCTAAGATGGGATAATAAATGTTTATTGGCTCTTTCACCCTATTTCCCTCCCTTCTGGCACCTGTTATAACCCACTTCCAATTAGCCCCCTACTCCAGCCCCTCGCTGCCAGCTTCTGACATATCCGAAGTTCCCATAAAATCCCCCTCCTACATTATTGCAAACAAAAAAGGCACCATCTTGCCCACTGGGTGCCTCTGCCTCTTTGTTGGGTACCACAGGTCTTACTGGACCAGGTTCTGGGCAACACTGCCCCATCTGGGCTACCATCTGTCTGCTGAGTATGAGTTCCTGGCTGTTATTCACATGCTGGCCCTCAAACACCCAAGTTGCAGGCTGCTGTGTGTGAGCTGGGGACAGGAGTACTAGGAATTAGTCTTCCATTTAGGCATTGTACAAAAAGTACTACTTGGAGAAAACTCACTCTTACAAGGTTTTAATGACATGGATCTTAATTCAGTTCATAATAATACAGTGCTAAACTAAAAATACCACACTATACTCTGGATGATTGAACTCCAGAAAATCAAAATAAGGTAGATTCTTCCCATGGATATAGCATTGGTAGTTGCAACTAATCCTACCCCAAACAAACAAACAAACAAACAAAGAATCTGTCTCATCAAAGAGATCTAGACAGCTTAAAAGAAACTGACTTCACATTTCAAATACCTGTATATGACTTCATCCCACCTTTTTATTTTATTTTACCTTCTCCATTTTACATGCTTTAGAAAGATAGAACTAAATCTTCACCTGTTCTAGTAAACAAAACATGACAGATGATCAAAAGTGTGAAAGTCAAAACCGTGTGAAAAACTGCCTCAAAAGATGAGAAGCCCCTTTGGAGGGAAAATATGTGGGTTGCCAGTGGGAGTTTCTCACTATTGAGTTTTTTACATAGACTTCTGCAAAGAGAAAAAGGTTAAGAGGAGGGGCAGTCTGGAGATCTAACTAAGATCTCTTTTAAACTTTTTAAAAGTTTGATTGCTATTAATCTATGGAAACATCACTTGTAATATTAAAAATCCCCTCAAAAATAACCTCCAATTCTGTCATCACTAGAGCAATAACAGCTGCTTTGGAGACTGAGAAATACAGCTTCGAAATCTTCATCTTTTTTGTACAAAACATAGATCAGCATTGCCATCATAAATACTACCTTATTATTACCTTTCATTAATGTTGTAAAATAGACACATACTTAGTTTAAGGTTTATCATGGTGAACAAATTCATATAATTTTTAGTTGAATTTCTTCATTCTAATTTTTGCCAACTTCATCAATAGTGAACCTATAAGATGCAAAATTGGATACTAAGCACACTAAGTTAACCCACTCTTAGGTGTTTTAAGGCATTCAGACTTCAGAGCTGCCCATAATTAATTATTCAAAACTTATGGAAGAGATTCCTACTTACTCTACTTGTGCCTTTACATTTTTGAGATGGATTCATAATTGAGACTGATGTTCCAGTACAATGCTGCTAGCAGTGACATTTTGAACAAGAATAAGACATTCCAGAGAAAAGCCTTTACCAGAATGTTTCTTTAATCAAGAATAAAATGCAGCTGGGCACAGTGGCGCGTGCCTTTAATCGCAACCTAGGAGAGGCCAAGGCTGGGAATCGCTTGAGTCCACAGGTTTGAAACCCTCCCAGGGGTTTGAGATTCCCCCAGGACAACATAGTGAGTCCTAGCCTAAAAAAAAAAAAAAAAAAAAGCCAGGCATGGTAGTGCATACCTGTAGTCTTAGCTACCTGGGAGGCTGAGCCTGGGGATCGCTTGAGTTCATGGTACCCCAGGCAACGTGAGCCTGCCTGCGTTTCCCTGGGCAACATAGCAAGATCTAGTCTCAAAAAAAAATAATAATAATGTAATAAAATGCAGCAACTTTTAAGATATACTGTAGGTATAGTCACTTCATACACAAATATCTGATCTAATAAATTGATTAAAGTAAAAACAAAGTATATATATATACATATACATTAAATCTATATACCATATATATTTTTCCTTTTCTGTTGGCATTTAAATAAAGCATGACTTCATGACATGCTTTTAAAACAGAAATCCATACATTCAGTGATTTATATCTGCTTTGCAACACTGAAGAAAACCCACTGAGGACTAAAACATCATTTCAAACATCTAAGAAAGAAAATGATTTAGTCAAAGACCAATTTCCAGTCTTAGATGAAATTCTCATGGAGAATGCAAGAAAGGAAAAAGAGAAAAAGTCAAAAACTATAGGAAAGATAAATAGATGTGGAAAATAGATGATGGCAAAACATGAATGTAATTTGCTATATGACAAGAATATAGCTAATGGAGTAGGAAAAAGAATATATATGCTATTCTTCCCGAAAGGTAGTTTATAGCTAATAAGTAAGAATTTTTTTGGAAAATATAATACTAAAAAATAGAAAGTGAGAAAGAGAAAAAAACATAGACTTCTGGTCACATATATTTTTTAAAATGTCATGAGTGCATGTATAAACTCAAGTAATGAGATACAAGAGAGAAAACTACTGCCTTCACAACTCTCTATGACAATATTATCATACAGAATTAAAGTTAAAAAAAAAAAACACTTTTCCAATGTGTAAAAACTATTTAATGGGAGGGCTCAGCTATGAGTCAAACAAGCAAAATTCCTTAAAGGCTTTATCAAAAGGGGTGAGAACAGAGTGGGAGTGGCATATGATGATGGAGGACTGGGTGTTCTAGGGGTGCGTGCCCCTTGGTCACTGCACCTGACGGGAGGAAACCCCATACTTGCAAGGTATTAGGAAGGGTGTAAACCAATGCACTTCAATTAAAAAAAATTTTTTTAAAAGAATTTGTTACCGTTTTGAACCTAACAAACCAAAGGTCATTCTCATGATTGTAATAAAAAAAGAACAGAATGAGCATATCGTGGGTTACCCATACCCAGTCATCAAGCAAAATGAGGACTATTTTTCATGAGCTAAAATGAAAAAATATGCATGATATGATTAAGCTGACAAAAGTGTATAAAAATACTATCATAATATAATTTGAAGAGGAAATTAGAGGGGCTGATATATAGTGAACAAAAAATACCATATGAGTAATTAAATCTTGAATATCAAAATTTTAGGGAACATGCACTCCTTTCCATTTTGTATTTGTCTAATTTTTTTCCAAGTGCATGGGATACTCGTGTTTTTAAGTTGACAGTGAAAATTTGGTCAAATATCATTTTAGTTATGATAGTCAAAAGAACAAGAATATTATTTCTAGGAAATTCCTGAGAAATTAAGAGCTTTGTGTTTATTCCAATTCATACGTCATTGTACTCATTGAAGAATAACACCAGGAGCTCATTAATTTACACCGATATCTAAAAGTCCTTAGCACCAGAAGATGTAAAGGATGCCTCTTTCTAGCTATCTCAATCCTACGGGTAACAAATAGTGACAATATTTCTCAGTTGCTGAAGTCATCTGCCTAGATAAAAAGACTGCCTTTGCTTGAATTTCCTTAAAGCAGATCCTAAGATGAGGATTTTGTGTACATGTGATTTATTAATGAAGAACTTCTGGGGAAAAGTGTCAGGGAGGCAGGAATACCTGAAGGGGAAGATGAGGAAGGCTGACGGAGTATAAAGGAATGTTGCTTTGGGTTGATCAGGCTGGAGATCTGTGGAACATAAGTGAAGCTTCTGAATTGTCCCCATCCCTTCTCTAACGTGGGAGCAGTGGGCTTTCACACACTCCAACCCCCCACATGTCAGTTGCTGGTTACTCAGTATCCTCTGCATAAATAGGACACCACTGGCTCTCTCTCACTGAAGAGAAACAGGAGTTGAAGACAACCTCTGGCCCCAAAGAGCATAATAAAAGGAGCTATAATTCACAAACTCTCTCCAAAGTACTGTGAAATAAATGGTAAAAAAAAGGTCCTTGAGGAACTGAAAGGAACATTGATGTGACTTGTTAAAAACTCCTTAAAAAATAAACATAATTTTAGATGCCACACTGATGCAAAAACAAAGAAATAATCAATGGAATGAAAGAGAAAATTCATTAAGATGCTTGTGTCTTTATGGGAATTGAGCATAAAAAACAGGACTTTACATGAGTAGGGTATCTAATAATGAGAAGTAGTAGGTCATTTTAGGGGGAAAATAGTTATTGATTCACACCATTTGTAAAAGTAAAATTTAGATACATTAAAGACTATGATATTTAAAATAAGTCAGGAAGTTAACAGAAAATTCCACATGAGAATACTTGTCCAATCTTTGAGTGGGGAAGGTCTTCTTTTAACATGATCCTATGAACAAAAATTTTAAAGGGAAACTCAGTGATTACACAACTAAAAGATAAGAGAAACAATTAATAAATACTTCATAGCAAAATTATTTCCATTTCTCAGTTACCATGGGTACTAAAATCAGAGTCATTCAGAAAGAGACAGTACAAAACTTTTTTGCAAAGGAGTATGAGCAAAATACATAATCTCCCACAGCACTTTACACCAAAACATATGGTCCAGAATTCCAGCATACTAAGAAGAGGTTTCAAAATGCTATAGTCTAATCACCTCATTTCACATGGTGGTGTGTGAATAGGTGCTGGACATCACTGGTTTTGCTTTCCTGTCTTGCCCATGAGGTATGTAGCAGCTGAGATAGTCTCAGGTACCACTCTTTCACCTCTGCCAGCTGCTATTCAGGACAGACTGGTTACATTTCATAAGGAAATTAGTCATGCCAAAAAAATCAAAGTATAACTGATAACTGTTAAGCCTTTTGTAACACCTTAAACATCTGCTCTGACACCAATGGTAAGAAAACAAGTAGGGGGGGGAGTCCGGGCGCAGTGGTACATGACTTTAATCCCAGCCTAGGAATGGAGGCCAGGACTAGGAATTGCTTGAGTCGGCGGGTTCGAGACTCAACCCAGGGCAACATGGTGAGATGTAGTCTCAAAAAATAGCTGAGCGTGGTGGCACGTGCCTCTAATCCCAGCTACCTGGGAGGCTGAGGCTGGGGATCACTTGAGTCCGTGGTTCCCCGGACAACATAGTAAGACCTAGTCTCAAAAAAAAAAAAAAGAGAAAAGAAAACAAGGGGGAATGCCGGGCATGGTGGCGTGTGCTTGTAAGCAACAACTTATGGAGACGCGGCAGGGTCTGGGGTTCGCTGTTCGAGTCCCGCCGGGGGCATGTAGAGAAACCTAGTTCCAAAAAAATAGCTGGGCGTGGTGGCGCACGCCTGTAATCCCAGCTACCTGGGAGACAGTGACCCCACACTCTCAGGTGGTTTTATCTTCTGCTGCTCTAGCCACTTAGACTCCATCCCTTGGTGCTTTACAGTTTCCTCAATCTGGCCACTGACCTCCTTTCCACACTGACAAGGACACTGGCAACGTGTCTTTGTCACACCCTTTCCCACCCTACCCTAAATCCTCCCAGCGTAGGAGCAATCAAATCGTTCATACAAAGTGGGTGAGAAGGTTGGCTCCGCCAGGTCAGGTTAAGGTGCAAATGGTAGCAGTGGTTTAGCAAGAAACCACATCAGTGAGCAACCTCGGGTCTGTGTGTGTCCCAGTTGGCAGGTTGGAGAAGAAAGTGTCCAAGGGGGGTGCCCCCAGCCCCCACGTGGCCAGCCCAGGCAGCAACTCTTACTCAGAACTCACTGATTTCTTCCCTCTCTTTTCCTGCCTTGAAGTCACTGGTTTCATTTGTCTTTTCCTTCCTCCTACTTAGTTTTTGACCATCCCCTCTGTGCCAGGAGCAATCTGAGGCACTCGGCTCCAGAAGTGAACTGGGGACCTTCTTGTCATGCACGGTGAAAGTGATTTAAAATGAGTGACATTGAGAAGTGTGCCCAGAGCAATACTGTGGAAAAGGGAGGCAAGCACAAAACTGGGCCAAATCTCCATGGTCTGTTTGGAAGAAAGACAGGTCAGGCCTCTGGATTCTCTTACACAGATGCTAACAAGAACAAAGGCATCACCTGGAAAGAGGACACGCTGATGGAGTATCTGGAGAATCCCAAGAAGTACATCCCTGGAACAAAAATGATCTTTGCTGGCATTAAGAAGTCAGAAAGGGCAGAATTAATAGCTTATCTCAAAAAAGCTACTTATGAGTAACAGTTGGCACTACCTTATTTATTACAAAGCAAATGTCTCATGACTTTTGTGTGTGCCATATTTAAATTGATCTCATACACCAGAATTAAGTACATGAATGGCTGGTGAAATTTTTTTTGTTCAACAGCTTTAATTTAAATAAGATTGACTTGTGGCCAAATGGAGGAGGAAGAGGAAGAGGAAGGAGGAAAAGGAGGAGGAAGAAGAGGAAGAGGAAGAGGAAGAGGAAGAGGAAGAGGAGGAGGAGGAAGAAGAAGAGAAGAAGAAGAAGAAGAGAAGAAGAAGAAGAAGAAGAAGAAGAAGAAGAAGAAGAAGAAGAAGAAGAAGAAGAAGAAGAAGAAGGAAGAGGAGGAGGAGGAGGAGGAGGAAGTAGAGGAGGAGGAGGAAGTGAAGGAGGAGGAGGAGGTGAACTGGGTACAGTTTTTGATTGGGAGAGGCTTCTAGTCTTGACCATTCTTCAGGAGCAAATGTTGTCAGGCTCAAGCCCTCATCCTGAAAAATCCCCAGCACCTTTGGCAGTTTGATGCACTCTCAGTAGTCTGCCACTGCTTACAGTGAGTGCCAACCCACACCCCACCCCTGACCTGACTCTTCTAGATGCAGTGAAGACAAATGCCACTGACACAGCATTTAACAGATAGGATGGGGGGTAAATGCTTCTCTGGGTGCAGAGTCCTTGAGTTTAACTTCTAATGATTCCATGATCCTCTGGATTCTAGCCCTACCTGTCCTCTGCATTCCACCTCCCTGCTGACACCCTCCAGAAACTGGACCCTGTGGTTCTTCTTAACCAGAATCTGCCTCTCCCTACAAAAGGGAGCCAAATTCCTGATCTTCCTAATGTGCATGTCTTAATAAGGCCCTTGCTATCAGATCATCATTATCGTCACTCTGGCCAGCTGTGGGGTCAATAGCAATTCTCTTGAAAATACAAAGGCTCTATTCACTGACCCCAAGTCTGATTGCCTGGGTGTTGGTGACACACTGGTGAATGCCCAGAATGTGCATCATTTTTCCTCACCTTGTCATTCACCTCTGTCTCTGTTTCTCCTCATATACTGCCACCTCCTCACACACAGCAGTGGTGAGTTCCCACTGGTGTTTGCTTAGATTCCTCCTCAGATTTCCACCTCAAAGACTGACAGTGTGCAAGGACTCAGCCTCAGCATCACATCAGCAACAGCGGCGGCTAATAGCACTGAGTGTTTATAGTAGACCAAGCCCTGTGCTAAGCGAGCCTTACTTACATTATCTCACCCCATCTTCACAGGAACCCCACATGCACAGTTTTTTTAAGCACTGGAGGTAATTGTCTTAGTTTGGATTCCCCAAATAGAAGGATTTGGGTGTAAGTAGTTTATTTAGGATTTGGTAGATGCTCACAGTAAATAGAGTGAAAGTAATGACCTGAGATAGGAAAAGGAGGAAGGTCTGACAGGATTAATGTGGATAATCTCTGGGAGCAACTAGGCTCACTCCCCTGGAGACTTCTGAGAGACTGAAGACTGCACCTCTGAATTAGTCCACTGAAAAGCAAGGAATCTGGAATAATTACCCAATTCCAGTTTTCATCCTTCAGTGATAGAGAATCATCCAGGAAACTCTCCAGTGAGCTCTCCAGAGAACAATGAGAGTTCTTAGTACAGAAAGCAGACAGAAGCCATGAATAGGAACTATCTAGATCTGTGGATGGGAACTGACATTGGAATGGACCAAGGAGACTGGCAATTTGCTGCCACAGTAATGTGGTGAGAAAGAATGAGAAACACTAAGATGATGAGAAATAGGAAATAAGGTCTGATCTCAGCCTAAATTTATGAGGATGCATATGTACTCCCTTATATATGTATGCCCTTATGAGAGTATATATGTATACCATATATATTAAAGAAAAGTAATCTTTAAAGAAATTAAAATGTATCATTTAATAACTGTTCACTGAGCACCAACTATATTCCACCCATAATTTCCCATCCTGGGCCAGAGGAGTGGGCAGAACAGTCATTGGCCTCAGGAAATTTATATTCTGTAACCATTTAGTGCTGAACAAATAATGTATCCAGAGGGCCACAGAGGCCAAATAAGAGAGATGAGTGTGAGTTGACAGTTCTTGGATGGTTCCCTGGAAAAGGTGAACTTCATGCCATCCTTGAAGGTTCCATGGGATTCTGTACTGAGTGTTCCCCTAGCTGAGATCCTGGGTGATGACCACCATGGGATGACCACCCAGTGGGAAATCTAGCCCCGTGTGTACCCCTATGTCTTTAGTCCTCTTTGTGACATTCCTTTGTGACACTGCCCAAGTGGGGGTGATGGGTCAGCAATAATGGTCATTGATCTCTTAGTCCTTTCTGTTTGGTAGGTCATCACAACTCACCAGTCTGGTCTGTGAGCCGTGGCCTGGACTTCAAACTTTGAACCCACTTTGCTTCCTTTTTGTGTTCAAAAGTGATATTTCAGATGTGAGGAAAACTTGCAACTAGTTTCTAACTGGCAAGTGAAACAAACAGCAGCCTGTCAAGCTGCTTCTTGCTGTCATTTATAGATTTCCAGGTACCTCATGTGAAGATTAAATATGGAGTGATTTGGTACACACAACGCATTTGTGTCTGCCACTTCTTTTTTAGGCATTTTATTAAGTCTCTGGTGCCTCTACTTTGCTTTTTCTCTAGAGTTACCAGCATGTTCTTCTCAACCCCATAAGTGCTAGACCAATGCTTGTCAAATTGACTTTTGAGGGTGACACCCACTGATCCTGCCTTGTCACTCTTGGGTATTTTGATCGCCTGTCACACAGATTCTTTAGCACCTAACAAACCTCATAAGACACCCACTCCATCGCTACCCACATATGATCACAGGAGAGGGGTTGTGTAGCTCCGGAGATGGACAATGGCCTCAGGTTGGCAGAGCAAGGCAGGTCTACCTGGGAGCAGAGGTTCTAGCCAGGTACATTGTTGATTGCGCTGCTGGACCATTGCAATAGCTCCCCGCTGATCTCTGCCTCTTCTCCAGCTTCTTTCTTAAAAAATTCGAAGGCTTTCCTGGCCAGGTCCAACAAATGTCTCCATGAACTGGCTCCTCCATCTTTCTAATGTCACCTTCTACCCTTATTCTTAACCCTCAAGTCTTCTGATCACTCCTCCATCAAGACAGCCACACACAAGAACCTTGTTGACTTAGGCCCTTTGCTCTCTCCAGTCCCTCTCTCTAGAACACTCTTCTTCCACGTATATCTGGGGCTCACTCACTCCTGGCTTCATCTAGATCTCCTCTCAAATATCTCATCAGAGATCCTCCTGACATCTCTGTTCTGGAAAGCACCTCCCCTTCTACTCAGCACTCTCACCCCACACTCCATTCTTTATTCCACCACAGAATTATCACAGTTCTTTGTGTATGGGTGTGAGTATGTGTGAGTGTATGTGAGTGTGTTCTCCCCATTAGAAGGTACATACCAGAGACTTGACCAAGTCCGCCCACTGTTATTTAAACCAGAATAGGGCTTGTCTTGTTGTGGAACACCAGTAAGTACTTGTTACTGAATAAGAAGGGCTTAAGTGTGTCGCATGGGTGGAAGGGACTGAGTCTAGAGACATTGCAGCTTGAATCTAGATGTTTACATATGAAAACTGGAGATGATGCTTCTGTAACGTTACTGCTGTAAAATTTTGAGCCAGTCTTGGCAAGAGCAATCATCCAGTGAATCTTTTAAGTGGAAAAGGAGCCCCCTGACTAGTAACTCAAAAGCACCATGTTAAAACAGTAATGAAGTGCCACTACTGATAAAGATTTTCCAACTGTTATAGTCACCACTGGTAGGGAAGCTGGACTTGGAATGGGAGGTGACATGATGGCTAAATAGAGGCCGCCCACTCTTCTGACTAGTTAATATCCATAAAAAACCTCTAAATATTCAGTTTTTGAAAAGCTATATCTGAAAAACACTTATTTTTATTATTTATGTTTGGGTTTTTTTTTTCTCTAAACAAGCAAAAGAGCAGAATGAACATGGTATGTAGAGGACAACTGCATTTTAAGTTACAGAATTCTATAAACTAGAAGATTGGATCCAAAAATGTTAACAGTACTTATCTCTGCATGGCAGGATTATATCATTTTTAGCTTTCTTCATTTTCACTTAAATGTACTTTATAAATGTTTTGTAACTAACTTGTATTAATGTTTCATCTTTTGATTATGCAAGCACTACATAAGAAGAGAAAAAATATTGATAATCAAAAAGAAAAATAGCCTCAAGAAGACATAAATATTAGCGATAATATGTTATTTTCATTTAAAGTCTATTTACTATTAAAAATTCTCATAACAAAAGATAATATATCTTTACCCTTAAGTACTTCCCACTTTTCACTCTTATTATTATGGGGTCCTCACAGTATGAGTAGGTTGCTGAAAGCCCCAAGGTACTCCATAATCTTTTTCTTTTTTTTTTTTTTTTTTTTTTTTTTTTTTTTTGAGACTAGGTCTCACTATTTTTGCACATGGAACCGCAGGCTCTCGTTGCCCGGGATACCACAGACTCAAGCAATCCCCAGCCTCAGCTTCCCAGGTAGCTGGGATTACAGGCACGCACCACCATGCCCAGCTGTTTTTTTGGAACTAGGTTTTGCTACAGGCCCCAGGCGGGACTCAAACCGCGATCCCTAGCCCCGGCCGCTTCATAGGCTGACGCTTACAGGCATGAGCCACGGTGCCCAGCCCAAGGTACTCCATAATCTTGATAATTTAAGGTGGTCTGTTTCTGTCCTGAATGGCAACTAGTGTCACTACAGAAGAAGCAGAGCTTATTCTGGTTCTCTGACCCGGGGACTATCCCATGGTAATGATTTTGTGAAGAAATTCCTCCCTCAGATCTATGTTCAAGGCAGACGGGTAATCCAGAAAAGGTTCCATCAGGCCCTCCCCTCACCCCCAATCCCTTGGCACAAGCTCTGGTATATAGCACAGGTCTAAAAATTTGACATAGAACTTGTTAAACTGAACCTTATAGATTCATGCTTCATTTGCTGATTATTAGAAAATAGGTTATCTAGCCGGGCATAGAGGCATGCGTTTGTAATCTCAGCTACTTGGGAGGCTGATGCTAGGGATCACTTGAGTCCATGGGCTCAAGATTACCCTGGGCATCACACTGAAACCTATTCACTAAAAAAGTAAATAAACAAACAAACAAATTATCTAGCATGTATGATGCTTTATAATTCAGAAAGTGACTTGCAAATATTGTACCATGTGGTTTTCAGAATTCTTCAACATATTGTTTAGAGACCAGTATGTGTAGCAGACAATGAGAGGTTCCTTAATACAAGACCTTATATAATCAAAGCTGTTACAATAATTGAACTCATGATCAGATGTGGATGGATTGCCATGAATTCTTTATTAATAATAACAGAGAAAATGAGTATGTATTTTCTCAATATATAAAATTTCATAATTTTACAAAGTCAAGGAAAATGTAGTTTAATTGACATTTGTGTCCAACGGTATGGTCATAAATCTTGTACTTCTAACTCATACTCTCTGATATAATTAATGTACTTGAATTCTATCACTTGACAATTAAAATTGACAATTAAAACAAACAAATTATGGCACAATAATTAGGAAACTTTTAAAATGGCTACTTCCCTACAATATTTACTAGCGTAAATGTATACAAAATGAACACCTGTACAAACAAACAAAAAGCTAGTTAGGAAATAAAATTGAAAAAAATCTTTCAGTTACAATGAATCAGATGAGATAATGTAACAGAATAATCCATATTAATTGTGTTAAGCATCTATGAGTAAAATCTAAAATTCAGCGAGACATATCAGAAGACTTGAGTAATGGAAAAATAAGTATTTTTGGACAGGGGAAATACTGTATTTCCCAAAATAGCTATAACAGTATTTCTTTTCAATCCTCTGATCTCCTTTTAATGAGGTTTTAAAACTCCCTTAATTGATATTTAAGTCCAGTGTCCTTTTGTCTTAAAACTGGGTGCACTTGTAACTATGATAGAAGTGCAATTATGTGATTTCTGAGCTGACAATGGAGACAATGGAGCTTCTAAGTGGTTTTCTTGGGATGCTTTTTCTTGGAACTTAACTACCATGATGTGAGGAAGTTCAAACACATAGAGAAGGCCTCTATACTCAGTACTGAGTTTCCAATCGACAAGCAATACTTGCCTACCATGAACCATTTTGGATGTGAATCGCATGTTTATTTGTTTTTTTCTCTCTTCCAAATTCCTGAGTCTCTATTTTTATTGACTTATTTCCCCCTAAAAATCTTTTACTGGTCAGTTCATGCCTCCTCCAAACACTGATATTACAGACTGCTGTACTCCGTAAACAAGGTCTCTGACTTGTCCCAAAGAACACTGGAAAGTAAATCTATATGCTGCCTTTAGTTTTCACTTATCTCTCAAACCAGGGAAAAACAAGAGGAAAAAATAATGTAACTCTTACCTGACAAAACAACTCTTTACAAAATCAGCAGAATTTTAAAAAAATTAATCAGTTTTTTTCCATGAAGTTCTCACTTGTAAGTTGATAAGAAGAAAATAAAAAATTAATCTAGTTAAGACTTCTTGAAATTGGAAAAAAGTGGTAGCAGGAGGGGCAAGAAAATTTGGAAAAGGAAAAAGAAAAATAAGAAGAAAGACAACAGACAAGAAGAAAAATAGGAACTACTATTGCTTTAATATATAAATAATCAGTGACTTCACTATCCTTAGATTTATTTGCTTTCCCCCCCTTGAGGGTGGTTCATGCATAATCTGCTTCTTTTAGGTTATAACCCTTTTTCACTCTGGCTTCCTCCAGATTCTACCTGCATTTTCGCATTAACCATTCTCTAGCACTTCCAGACATGCTAGAAATCTACTGTTGTGAATTTCAGAGGCATCTCAAACTTCTCATTGCCCAACATTGATATCATTACTTCTACAAACCTGCTCCACCCATCTTATCTATTGCACTAAATGCTATGAAAATCCTACCTCACTGTTCAATGGGAGATTCAACTGTTATACTTAGCTATATTTCTTCCTTACCCTTACCTTTGTTCAACAATCCAATGCCAAATCTTGCCAGCCTTGCCTACACCTTACTCCACTTCTCTTCATTATCTCCACTTAATACCCCCTTTGAACTATCATTCTCTCAATAAGTCCATTAGACTAGTCCCTCTTCTACTCCTGCCATCTCTAAACCACATCAGCTAGAAAAACCTTCACAAATATAAAGCAGATTATATTCCCCCTGTTTACATGACATCCATTGTAGCTAAAGTAATATTCTAAATGCTTAAAGTGATTTAGAAGCCCACACACACACACAAGAGCAGCCTTTATTATCTCTCCAGCCATGTGCTCCTTCTCTTTGACTCATTACAGCCCCTCTCATGTTATTATGATGATAAGGTAGGACCTACCTCTATCCTTGATTGCTTTTCTTCTTTTTTTTTTTATTTTTGCATTTTGTACTATACATGATTGCATAATTGTTGATCCCCATATGATTACCTCCATCCCACCAAACTCCCTCAGGTCTCATTCTCTCCTTTCTTTTTGTTGTTTGTCCATGTTTAGCCCTTTAGTCTTTTTGGTCTTCTATTTCCTTTATTTCTCAATATCTTCATTGGCTATTCCACACACCTTTGGCTTGCACCCCTGTTTCTTGTTCCCCTGGTGGCTGCTCTTTCTATTGTTTTCTGCCTCTTTTTGCTGCTTCCTTCCATTATGTTTTGGGTCTTTAGCTTTGGGGACCGGATTTCCAGTCTTGTATTTTGGTAGAGCTGCTCCTCCATGGGGACAGTCTTTGGCTGATGGTGGGTCTCCAAGTCTTCTTTTTAAGATCTTTGCTGTTAGGCCTGATTGCTTTTCTTCTGCTCATTTCTCTTCTCATCTGAAATGGTACTTGTGCAAAGAATCCCTTCCCAGTCCCAAAACTATGTCAGAATTTTGTTCTGGTCCCTTTAGGCTCACTGACTGTATACTCCATCTTCTTTCTGCCTAGAGAGGATAGAATGCTGCTGTCTACACAGCCATTCTCTGTAGCCAAAAGGTTCTGTACACAGCCAATTCTCTGTAGCCAAAAGGTTCTAGCTTCCACCTGGCAGCTGCTACTGGCTAATACCATCATGAAAACATAAGGTTACTCCATACAGTTTTTAGATTTCTGATAATGAATTAGTGCCAACAATGGCATCAGTGATCTAGGTAGTATCATTTTCCTTGCTCAATCAAGGAACACAGCCCTGGATATCATAACTTACTGAGGATTCAGGGGCAGCTTCAATAAAGGACTTATGTGGTTAGCAGTAGATTCCTGATTCTGGCAAATTTCCATTGTGGTGGCTTCCCTGGTGGGACAGTCCTGTAATAATCTAGGAGCCTGTCCTGAAGAACTGTGACTGACTGTTCCTTTGCAGTTTAGTCCCACTTTAGTCTTGAGTAATATACTCTGCCTGTTAAACTCATTCATAATACTTACCACAAGTTGCAATTATAAATTTATTTGTGAGGTGGTTAATTTCTGTCTAGGTCATCACTGTGTTGCCAGCATCTAGGCTAGAGTCTGACATAAAGCAAGAATATTAATAAATACCTAAAATCCAATGAGGGAATCTAGTAGTTTAAACTGTGTGGGTAATTCACTTGTTAACTGGTCGTGAAGATAATTAGGTTCACACTCCAATTACCTCTATATCTTTAAACTATAACAAATTACAAAATTTCTAAAAAGAATATAAATACAGTTGTAGTTATTATTGTTGTTTTCTTTTTTAACCAAGTACAAGTTTCTTGGAACTGTATATATGTTTAACCCCAGTAAATGTATTTTACATAACCATTTTATTCTGTTCTTAACAAATTTTATCTGATCTAATGCTTACTCATTCAAGAAACTTCACTAGGCTAATTGAAAAAAGATACTTGATAATAACGCTGAGATTTTCCCAGGTCAAATGGTTCTGAGTGTAAGGTCTACAGCTTCTTAGATCAAAAGGAAACTATGGTGTAGACCAAAAACCTCCAACTTCAAGAATGAGTTTAGAAAGAAAAGAGTTTATCTGTCCCTGAAATTCAATCAGTGTTCTGTTTTAATCTAAATGCTACAAAGAAACATATGGGCAGAATCAAAACATTAACACCAACCTTCTAGATATTATAAGCATTCAAAGACTAATACAAATAAAATGCTCATCATGCAGTAGAGTTTACTAAGTGTTCCTTAACATTATCATCATTAATGTGGAAAGTCACATTTGTAGATAGGTTCTTTCCCCTCTCACCAGCAACTAACTTCATAAGAAAAACGAGCTACATGAGACAGGTGTAGTCTTGTTTCCAGTACAGATTTGATGGTAGCAACATATACATTCCCTAAAATATGGACTGACTTCTTACCTATTTACTCCATAAGTTCTGCTTTTTAATCCTATTCTGAAAGAAGAAACAGTAGTATTCTTTTTTCTTTTCAAAAAAGTCTTGAAAGTCCAAAACTTTTAAACTACATCTTCATTAAATTTATAAAATATAGCATGAAACAGTATCATAAATAATTGAAATCAACTTCATCAAATTGTCAAAATAAACTAGTAGCCATCCATACATTCGTCAAACTTTGAATTGGTCTTGTGTGTGTGTGTGTGTGTGTGTGTGTGTGCATGTGTGCACATGTGGGTCTTTACTTTCAATAAGTGATGGGTTTTTACTCTTCCTGAAGACTCAATGTCTACTGAATTTAAGAAACTAAGGATTTCAGTTTTGTATATTTAGTATTTTGCTCCTAGAGCTTTTTTTCTGAGCATTTGTTTGACAGTAAGTTGTTGTACATGTGCAGAACTCCTTAGTGTTATAAAAGAGGGGCCTCATGTCTCACACAGATTTGCTGTTGGGCAAGACTTGTTGCCAAGAGCCAGTCACACCTGAGTCATGATCCCAAAAGAGAATTGGTGGATATTCCTCTTTGTATCCAGTGGGTATCATGGTGCAGTAAATGATACATGAGTTACTGGGAAAAGAGAACATAGACACATTGAGACTGTAAATCAGGCAGGCTTCTCTTGGAGAAAAAAGGTGGTTTTGCTGGAACTACAATAGAGTCAAAACTAAAGTGAGTGTGCAAAGAGGTGAGGACAAGGCAATAGCGTATATAGATGAAAATCTGGAAAGATTTTGTGTATACTGGGAGTTCATCCTAAGGTTACTCCAGAAACTATTTAAAGTTTCTAAGCAAGAGACACACAATTAAATTTGCATTGGCTTGCATCCATCAAAAGTGTGATAAGTAAAAAACAATACTGTGATAAGCATCTTTATCCAAATCTTTAGATAAGCACAAGTATTTAATTATAACTGTTAGAAATCTACTCATCAGATTTACTTGTTTGAAATGATACACTACCTTCCTTTCCTCACAAGGAAAAAATATATACTGGAAACCTTCCTATGAAATGATTTGTTTGAGGCAACTATCTCAGGTCATGAAGGAGAATTACTTTCCTATAACTCCTAAAACATGAAATAAGAAGTCTTTATACTTATTTGGAGGGTTTTTTAATAAGTTTGGTGCCCCTTTGTTTGGTGCCCTCTTACAGTATCAGTGGGCCTTCTAGACTGGTCCAGTTCCTATGGAAAGCAGTATGGAGGTTCCTCAAAAGAATAAAAAGAGTCTGCCATATTACCCAGCAGTTTCACTCCTATGTATCTATCCAAAGATCACAAAAACAATAAATTTGAAAGGAATTCTGAACTCCTGTGTCTACTGCTGCACTATTTACAATAGTCAAGAAACAGAAACAACCTAAATGCTGTAAAACAGATGAATGGACCCAAAAATTTTGGTATACATATACGCATGCATATGTGCACACACACGCATGTGTGCGCACACACCGAATGGAATATTACTCAGTCACCAAAAAGGTAACATGGCTTTTTTGGAAGGGGTTATGCTAAGTAAAATAAGCCAGAAAGAGAAAGACAAATACTGGATGTTGTTTGTATGTGGAATGTAGAGAAAGTCAGCAAAGGATCAAAAACAAACATTAAAATCAACCATTGAAAGTTGGCCATAAATCTGAGCATCCAGAGTAGGGGGGGGAGAGGGGAAGCCCAATGAACTAGCTGGAAGACTGCAGATGCCTCCGTGATAGGAGAGCTACAGTGATCACAGAGGGAAGAAATCTATATTGTTGAAGTATTAATAAGGATGTTAAATAACAACAGTTCTTAATTTACAAATAAGTAAATAACACATAGTAGACTGGACTAGTCTAAATTATTTACATTTCCACCAAGTTTAAAATGGAAATGATCTCATTTTCAACTTAATTCCTGTAGAGATGATTTAATTTAAAATAACCAGCACTGACTGATGAAAGACCACATTAACTTCTATAAAAATTATTAGTTAAAATATTCACCAAACAAATCATATTTTAGATGCATCTAGAAAAGTCCTTATCAAAAGAAATTCTCCTAATATAAAATAATTTATTTTAAAAACAAAGAACAGCAAAAATATTTCCCTGGTTGAATTGTATGTATGTGTATATGCGTGTGTGCATGTGTGTGTGCACACCTGCAATGCATGCACATAGTATTTTCTTAAAGTATATTTTCCCCTTAATTCCAGGCTAAAGTCTAACTTCCGTATCATTTCTTTGAATTGTAAATGTCAACTACTTCAGGTCCCAACAAAGCAGAAACAGAGTTACAGAGTTGAGTCTAACATCCTTATCAGAAGTCTTCCCAAGTTCTAGAAAAGTGATTAATTTAGAAATAAAAGAACATCATTTCACCGGTTACAAAGGAAGTTAATCTGAAGAATTCTAGTAAGCCAAGCTTACTTTTTGACAACCAAAGATGTTTGACTGCATAATTTAAAATGAATTAAGTATAAAAGTGAAGTGAAACTGACTGAAGAAATTTTCCTGTCCTTCAAATCTTTCAATTAACAAACTGAGGATACTTTTATTATAAAGAGAGGGAAAAGTTGCTTGAAAACTCTAAATCACTATGTACAAGGAAGACACTGTTATTGGGGGTTATAATAACTTTAAAAAGACAAAAATCAGAAATTGCAATGAATGGAGAAAATATTAGTATGAATCCATATAATTTAAATTCTAGTTTTATTTTATTATTTTATTTATCCAAAATGTAAATGACTACATGGACATATTCCAGGCATATAGCTCAAGCTATTTGCACTTGTTGCTTGTATTTTCTGGTGGCTTCAGAAGAAGCAATGTTTTCACTTTTATAATGCTCTCTCTTGAACTCACATTTTCACTCCTTAAATAAGTACAATTTATCTCCCAAGCAAAAGCAAACTTTACAAGAGTTTGAGTATCATAAAAGTATATTCATCTAAAATCAAGGGAATCCAATATATAACTGAACCCATTCTTTCAACTTATTGACCACCGCAAAATAATTTGCTGAAAGTGTGAGACCAGTGAGATTTAAAAGCTTCATCCGGGTCACAATGTCTTTGTTTTCACTACATAAAATATTATTTTTACTAAAAATCAGTATCTTGACTCATGTAAATATTACCTGGTTGCTAAGAAAAATGCAAAATCTATTTTGTATTGACATGGCATTTTCTCTAAGAATTCATAGCTGAAAGTGTAAAATTTTATATTAATGGAAGCTTTGAGTAGAAACTTTAGCATGGAAGTTTCACCTGATCACCAAACCCCAACATTACTGCAAATCCTTGAGATATACATTTGCAAGTTACTTTATGAAATAGTAGGTTGGGTTTTTCTTTTCATAGTACATCTTGTCTAAAGGAATAAGTTGTCTACAAAAGACTTCTTAAAAAATTCTTTGGCTCTGAGATGAAGCTCTTTACTTGAAATATAACTTGCCCAAAGCATGTAAATAGAAAACAGTGGCAGTTCTTTCCATGTGACTTGCCAAAGGGGTGTTAAGAAATTTCTCTGTTTTTTCTATATGTGTGATTTGAAAAGAAGTGCTAAATTGCTAAAGGAAATTAAAGGAAGGGAAAAAAATGGAATTATACACTTTGCAGTCTTTGAGCAAATTCTGAGACCCAAATACCCAGTTGAGCTGAAAAATTCAAGTGTTGATCAAAGACAGACTTGTTGGGAA
Organism: Uropsilus gracilis; assembly: GCA_004024945.1. Classification (NCBI taxonomy): domain Eukaryota; kingdom Metazoa; phylum Chordata; class Mammalia; order Eulipotyphla; family Talpidae; genus Uropsilus; species Uropsilus gracilis. The sequence continues at coordinate 29,546 of PVHY01009173.1, read as the reverse complement.
TAGAAAAAGAAGGAAGAGGGAGCAAAAATTACATCAAAATGCCTGTGTGTGGTGTCCAGTTGGAATAGAAACAGCTCCATGTAGTGAAGGAAGCATGCTGAAAACAGGGAAAAAATGGTGGCTTCAGGTACTTTTCATTTGGAAGGTTGGCTTTGAATTTTGTTTTTATTTATTCTTAAATTGTAACAAACTCAAATAGTAAGAATAACGGGCTATTCAGACGGTATTAGAGAAGCAGACAAGAGAAAAACAATTTGTACAGAGGTTCAGGTCCCAAACAACAACCACTATCCCTTTCCATGTATTTCCCTACAGTTACAAAGCACTTCTAAAGAGAGGGCTGCTTTCAAAAACAATAAAAAACTGTTTCCTAAAGCTGTTTGACCCTTCTGAGAAATGGATAGAACTTTTGGTCTTGAAGAGCAATTGGTATTCATTTATTTTGTTTTTCAAAATCTAGGCAAACATCATCCCTTTGATATGCAATCAAAGCTCCAGGTAAAAAAGGAAACCTGAAGCCTGAGAGACCTTTGTCAGCATTTAAAAGCCCCCCCAGGCAGCCCCTGCCCTCTAAAGTGGAGATTGCCCAGCTCCAACATTAAGTCTGGCTTCCTTCTTCCTAATCCTCACCAAAGATCCTCAAAGGCCACACATTCATTTCATTTAACCTTCTACATTGGTTTTCCCTTGTGGCCTCACTCTCATCCCTACATCCACAAGAGAAAACAACCCACAGCCCCAACCTGAATTCACTTCTACAGTCCCCATGATATGATCTGCAGAGACAGGCTGAGACAGATCTTGCCCAAATCTAGATGACCCCAATTCCCTAGGCCTTGGAACAACAGTCACTGTCCTGATGTCATCAAGGAGTCTAGTTGCCAGGACTTAACCTCAGTTGAAGAGGGGACACAGAGAGACAAATACCGTGGAGTGGGAAAGTTGTAAACTTGAGCTACACTTCCTGGTGGCTGGAGAAAGTGAGAAAATTAAATTAACCTCTTAAAATCTTTTTAAAGGAATTCAGATTATCATATCTATCTTCGAAATAACTTTATGAGGTTGCTAAGAATGAGAATTGCTCCTTTTCACAAGTAGAAATTTGAGATTGTTGGGGCCCAAACAGTATTAGACTAGAATTGGAGACATTCGATTCCTGAAGCAATACCAGTGTGAAATAGAAATCTTTTGTCCTCAAATAATACACAACCCGACATTAAAACAAACAAAAAAAATTAACACATCAAGAGATACTAAAAGTTTTTTGGGGGGTGTGTAGTCATCAAGTAGATGATGCTAAGGATTTCAAGAACAGTCAGCACTGACTGCCAGGTGACCATAAGATTCAGAAATCAATGTGTATCATTTAATAGGAAGAAATTAAATTCTGTGGCTTTGGATACATCTGCTTTACCCATATCCTTTTGCCTAGACATCAATATATAATTTATGAATTTATATAGAATATGAATTTATATTTAATTATATAATATATGAATATTTAATATACAAATGTATGAATATATAATTTAGTGATAGCTGGATGCTCAAAGCTGCTCTCCCAACCCTCCAACCCACCAATAGGTGTTAGCAAGCAGCTCCTCTCCGCAAATAGCTTGCACACCCATCCTTATCAGATGGCTGTTTGCTAACAAAGCCCGAGTGGTTTTCATGGGTAATAGGTTGATGTATCAGCCCTGACACATGGTGAACATGCTTGACACGGTCCTGCAGCCCTTCCGGCAGTATGAAATTGCAGACGGTCACATCCCACTTGCTCAGTTGCAGAGATGCCTCTGAACCCCATACTAACGTTACTTGTAGTCAGAGAGTGGAATAAATATTAACATTATACAAAAGTTTGTGCACCTGTTCATGCACATTACTTGTTGGCACATAGGGGTGAACTAATTGTGTTCTTTAATGTAGCTTCTATGCATGGGTGGGGGGGAAAGTCTTGCAGGAAAGATGAAGAAGTATGCCAGGATTCTAAGAAGGAAAGCAAGTGTTTTGAGACTTAGAAGTTTGTCTCTATTCGATTACAGCATTTTCATCTTAACACCAACATCAAGTGCAAAGTGAAGAAGTAGATAGAGCAACCACTGTTTTTGCAGAATGGCTGTAATTTAGACTTGGGGGTGGTGGTAGAGGTAGTAATTTTTTTTTCAACATTTTACCTCAGGATACATGGGACATAGTTATTACAATCCTTTGAAACCATACAGATTTGGAGGGGGAGAAATGTTCCCACTATTCAAAATCAATTATTCACAAACTTCCGTATTTGGTTGGTTCACTAGCAGGCAACTGGCCTACACTGTAGAGAGGTGCAGATAGAGAGGAGGTGGTAGGAGCTACAGAACTAGCCAGGATGATTGAAAGAACTGGAAGGTTGATTCTGTCATAAAAAAGGGATCCTGAAGTTTTTCCCAGGAGAAAATTCTAAAGGAGCCAGACAACATTTTGAGGGGGAGAGAGAGAAATTTAGGAGTTGTTCCTCTGAGGTTAGGGGAGCTTCAGGGTGAGAAATATCTCAAGAAAAAAATTTTTAGTCTTACTATGAGTCATTGGGTAGATGTCTCACTTTGTTACCTCTCATAAAAAATTTCAGGAAACATTTTACTTAAGACCGAGGGATTGGTTGTCATGTTTCTTTCAAATAAACAGATTGCAACAAGAATTATAAAACACTTGGCATTCTCTCATTTTTCAGGGGTGAAGAGCAGCAATATGACCATTTAAGTGACACAGCATTTAACAGTAGCAGTAGCAGTTGCACTGCTATGGACACACACAAGGTGCAAGTGCACAGACCCCATGCTTGTTACGGTAACCCCACCTTTTTTCTCCCACTCAGAAAGGTATTAAGGCATGAATGATACTAAGATTATTTTAAGAAAAAATACTGAGAGATTTTTAAAAAAAACCTGACTCTGCTCTCCTTCATAACAATAGCATCTTATTTAAAACTTTGATCCCTTTAAAAGCGTGAGTATTTGTAAAGTCACAGAGAGTGGTTTTTAACCTGAAAGTCAGATAGGCTCAGCCTGAATTCCCACCTCAGTCCTTCTTAGGGTAGTTGAAACTCTTAAAGGCTGCATTTCCTCATGTCTACAATGGCAATTGTGAGTTTTAAACAAAAGCATGTATGTCATTGGCCTTTGCACTATATGCTTGCTATAGCTATTATTAGCAACAAGTTATTTGGGAAAAATCTCACATCCAATGATAAAAACCAGGAAGTCATAATATAATACTATAGGCACCTCGTGGGTTTTCCTAAATTGATTTTAATTTTATTTAAATAGGACTAATTTTATTATTTTATTCAGAATTTAGTCTTCATTTTATTATTTTATCATCAGTATTGTGTGCTCATATCAGTTTATCATGTGGTGAGCCCTTTACAGTGTCAGGGGAAACCACACTATAAAAAGAACAACACTAACCAAAATCAGCATGGAAAACATATGATTTAGGCAACCCCAAGAAAAACCTTTTGTGCAAAAGTAAAAATATAAGAAATTTGAGTCAGGTGCAGTGGTATGCGCCTGCAATCCCAGCCTTGGGAACTGAGACTAGGAATACTTGAGTCTGCGGGTTCGAGACTGCCCTGGGCAACATGGTGAGACCTAGTCTCAAAAAAATAGCCAGGTGTCATGTAAATATCAGTTGAGTCTGAGGGTTTGGGACTACCCTGGGCAACATAGTGAGACCTAGTGTCTTAAAAAAAAAAAAGGAAATTTGAAATTTGACAGTGAGAGTCTCAATAAGAAAAAAATACTGAATTCTTGGCTTTGGGCCATTCATTCCTTCAAGCACAAGCACCATGTGACTGGGAAAGACTGCACATGCCAGCACACATGCCAGGCACTGGTCTGGACCCTAGTGAATGAAACAGAGGAAAATTCCAATCTAGCTTTCTCAAGAGCTAGCTTTCTAGTGACTTAGATGTCATCACTTTATTTTAACTAAATAATAAATTAAGAATTTTATTTAAGATATCTAAATAATTTGCTTTATTTTATATATTTAATCATTTTATATTTATATAAAGTTATATTTTATATGATTTGATTTTATAGTATTAAATTTTATTTAACAATATGATAAAATATTAAAATTAAAGTAATACTATTAGATAAATACAATTAATAATATAAATAAATTTTATATGGTGTCAAGAAGGATATTGGAACTGGTATTTGCCGTCCCTTAGTCTCTCTTTCAAAGCTGATGCTTTCAAAGGGTTGTTTTCTTCCTAGAATTGTACCTTCAAGTAGGCAGCAATCAACTTGAGACAGGAAAAACATAAGCAGTCCAATTTTCTTCAAACACACAGGCATTCCATGGACATGGGAAGTTGGATTTAAAATGTATTCTATTGCTTTTCTACTGAAAATGCAACTTTCTAATAAGCCCACCATTTAAACCAGCTGCTGCTCTCAAAAATGTGTAACAATTTCAGTCAAAATGAAAACCTGTATACTGTTATGTACTTTCCCACAAATCTTCAAGGATGATCCTTCACCTCTTAATTTAACGGTGGTGGTGGTGGTGGTGGTGGTGGTGGTGGTAGTGGTGGTGGGGGGTGTGTGTGTGTGTGTGTGTGTGTGTGTTGCCAACTAGTATGTACTCATTTTGTATTATTTAACTAGCAACCTCACAAAGCTCACTCAAGTTGCTGATTCCCCCTCACCAGTAATTTGTCAGGGAATTATTTCTCAGGGATTGTCCATAAATATGTTACCCATGTCTCAGATCACTCGGTGAAAATTGCAGAATCAAGGGCTGTTAACTGAAAGCAATGCTTCCTAAAAGATAAATACATATATAAACATTATAAATGCTGGAGAGAAAGAGAAAGAGAGATTTAATGGCCATCTTCCAAGAGTGCTAACTCTGGAAAAACTGAAAAGAAAAGAAAAAAAAAAGACTACTGTAGCAAATGTAGCTTTAATAAAAATAAAATAAGTAGCTCTTCATGAGAAATTGTTCCTATTGTCTGCACCAATATATAGGAAAGCAGACGTTCCACTGCTGTATTTATGAAGGCGCTGAGGCAAAAGGAAACTTTACTAAAGAGAAAAAATAAAAGCATAGGCATAAACACCAAGCCTTCAGCATACCCCCAGAGGATGTTTAATTGTCAGACGAATAGTTCAGACCTTTTATGATAAATGTCAAATGCTTGATGCTTATCAGGGAACAAAGTAAACTCGAGGTGGAAACTGGCCCTTGGATGAAGGTGAGAATACTGGGACCAGGTGGGGGGGAGCTGAGTGCAGTGTGGGAGGACTGGTGCTCTCAGAGCCATGACATCCGGGTCCCTGAGGCCCTGGGTAAGCCACCGAGTCCTTATGGGTTTTCATGACCTCTAATGAGGGACTAGGTCAACCTCAAGGGACACCTCCAGCTTTATGATTTTAAACCACTTCCACCTCCCCTAGTTTCAGTCATTATGAGCGCTACTTAGAGAGCAGGCAAAGCGGATTTCCTTTACCTGATGTATTCGAAGAATGTCCGAAAGAACTTCAGTCATCCTCAGCTGTCTATGTTGAACCCTCACATGTGCAATTATCCTTAGCAAACTTGCTGTCACTCTGATGTGTTTGTATTGTTTCTTCAACTTTGCATGCTTACGATGGGGCCATCACTCTTCCTGCATGCGTTTCTGAATGTTTTGCTTTGATGCCTCCATTATAGGATGGTCTGGTAGGAAAAAGCAGGGGCCATAATAGCATGCACACTCATAATTTTCAATAAGTGGGGGGAAAAACAAGAATAAAAAGCATAAACTCCAGATGAGTTTGAATCCTACTTCTTCTATAACTTTACAACTGCATGGCCCTAGACTCATCACTTAATCTTTCTGATCTGTAGTATCTCTACTGGAAGAAGATGGTGATCAATGCTGACTCCTGGGAGAGGGAGTTTGAACATTCTTTGAAATACTGAATATAAAATGCCTGATAGAGTGGAGACACATTTTATAACATAATTCCCTGCTCTTTCTGAGAAGTATCAAACTTTGAGGTCAAAGGCTGTTGCTCATTTAACTTTCTGGTAATCTCAAACATTCAACATAGTTATTTTCACAGAAAATATACAGTTACCACTGGTTGAAGTCAATCTTTGAGTTGGTAAAACAATTAAGAGAATTAAAAGTAAAATATAAAGGATGTTTGTGGTTCGGACACCGGATCTTGATTCTGATTCTGGGACTAGCTGATTAAACATTTACCCTCTAAGAGAATCACCCATAAAAGCATAAAAGGATAAAGTTGATTTACAATAGCCAAAATACTATAACAACCACAATGCTCCAAAACAGATGACTGGATCAAGATGTGGTATATATGTACACAGTGGGATACTACTCAATGATCAAAAAAAAATAAACTCATGACATTTGTGGCAACTAGAAGGGATGGCACTGGAAGGGATTATGGGGAGCAAAATATGTCAGGAGGAAAAAGATAAATATTGGATGGCTTCACTCATACGTGGAAACTATAGAAACCAAAAAAAGGGTCAGGTAAAAGACAAAACTTGTAAGCTGACCATAAATTTAAGACATACCATCTGGGAGTGGCTGGAAGAGAGGTCAGTATGGACCATGTTAGTATGGTCAATGTTTTTTCCTACTAGACCATCTCATAATGGAGGCTCCAAAACACAGTATTCAGTGATGCATGCACGCTGGGCACGGTGGCTCATGCTTGTAAGCTTCAGCCTATGAAGCGACCGGGACTAGGGATTGCGGTTCGAGTCCCGCCTGGGGCCCGTAGCGAGACCTAGTTCCAAAAAAATTAGCTGGGCGTGGTGGTGTGCGCCTGTAATCCCAGCTACCTGGGAAGCTGAGGCTGGGGATTGCTTGAGTCTGTGGTACCCCGGGCAACGAGAGCCTGCGGTTCCACGGGCAAAAATAGCAAGACCTAGTCTCAAAAATAATAATAATAATAATAATAATAATAATGCATGCAGGAAGAGTGATGGTCCCTCTGTAAGCAGTAAGTAGAAAGATTTTGCCAAGTTACAGAAACAACAAGAGTTCAAAACAAAGAAGTGACGAGCACAAGGAACTGTGATGATGGATCACAGGAGCTTTGGGGGTGGGAAGACTACAGGACTACACTTGAGCGGAGAAATAAAATACTGTCTAAAAATTAGCAGTGATGTAAGAAAATAAGTGGTTAAAAAAAAGTTGAACAAGAGCAAAAGCTACCAACTTGTGGCCCTCAGACCATACCCAACCTATCAACATGTTTTGTTTTGTCTCACATTTTTTCCCTATAATCCCAGCTACCTAGAAGTTTGAGGTTAGGGATCATTTGAGTCTGTGGGTTCAAGACAACCCTGGGCAACATAGCAAGACCTAGTCTCAAAAAATAAATAAATAAAACAAAATATAAAATTTAAGGTTTCTAAAGTTTTTATAAAAAGGTCTTTCCAGTGAGGCTCATGTGTCTACAGTACAATAGTATGATGGCACTGAGGTTGGCTCCCCATTTTTTATTATTATTACTTTTTAATTTATTTATATATAAACTTCACATCTTTGTAATCCCAGGGATTCACCCCCTACCCTCCCCACCATTCTCCCCCTTCCTCCCTGCCCCAAGTTATGTACTACAGTTTGGTGGTTAGCTTGTTTTGACTTTTCCCCATGGCTTTTGTTTACTTTTTTTCCTATATCCCATATACTAGTGAAACCATTTGGTTTCTGTCTTTTCCTTTTTTATTTGTTTCTGCTAGTATGATTTCTTCTAAGTACATCTATGTTGTCATAAAAGCATCAAATTTGTCATTTTTAATTGATGAGTAATATTCCATTGTGTAAATATACCACATTTTTTTTCCATCTAGTCATCTGCTCTGGTGCATTTAGGTTGCTTCCAAGCTCTTGCAATTATAAATAGTGCTGCAGTAAACATCCGAGCACAGGTGTCCCTTTGTACCCACATTGAGGTCTCTTTCGGGTAGATTCCCAAGTGGGATTTATCTCAGGGGCACAAGGATGGTTCAACATTCAGAAATCAATTAACATAATACAGCATATCAACAAAGAGAAAAACAAAAACCACATAATGATCATATCAATAGACACAGAGAAAGTATTCAACAAAGTCCAGCATCCATTCATGATAAAAGTCCTTGAAAAATTGTAAATTAAAGGAACTTACCTCAGCATAATAAAAGTCATCTATGACAAATCTATGGCAAACATCATCCTAAATGAGGAAAAACTAAATCATTCCAATTAAGATCTGCAACCAGGCAAGGATGCCCCTCTCCCCACCACTCTTTAACATTGTACTGGAAGTTCTGCTAGGGCAATAAGGCAAAATAAAGACATAAAAGGGATACAAATAGGAAAAGAGGAACTGAAGCTATCATTATATGCTGATGACATGATTCTCTACATAGATAACCACAAAAAAATCCACAGAAAAATTGCTTGAAATAATAAACCAGTTCAGTAAAGTAGCAGGATACAAAATCAACACACAGAAGTCGGTAGCTCTCCTATACACAAAAAGTCAAATAGAAGAAGAAGAAATCAGAAAAACCATCCCATTTGCCACTGCACACAAAAAAATTAAATACCTGGGAATAAACCTAACAAAACATGTGAAAGAACTATACAAAGAAAACTTTAAAATGCTGCTAAAAGAGATAGAAGAAGACATAAGGAAATGGAAAGACATTCCCTGCTCATGGAATGGAAGAATTAATGTCATCAAAATGGTAATTCTACCAAAAGCAATCTATAAATTCAATGCAATCCTGATAAAAATTCCAATGACATTTTTTAAAGAGATAGAACAAAAAATACTGAAATTCATATGAATAACAAAAAATCTCAAATATAAAAAAAACTCCTGACCAGAAAAAAATAGAATGGAGGTATTACAATTCCAAACTTCAAACTATACTACAAAGCCATAATAATTAAAACAGCTTGGTACTGGCACAAAAATAGACAACCAGACCAATGGAACAGAATTGAGTACCTGGAAATAAAACCACACATATATAGTCAGCTAATCTTTGACAAAGGAGTGAAAAACTTACATTGGAACAAAGATAGCCTCTTCAATAAATGGTGCTGGGAAAATTGGACTAAGACATGCAAAAATAATGGACCATGGCTACCCATTTTTGTTGGAGCACCTGGCTCTGGTTCATGACACCCTTTCCAGGCTCATTGCATATAAGTTATCTGCCTCATTCCTGGCATTTGAATTTGGAAGTGATAGGCTAGGAATACTCTAGAAAACATAGTTGTTCTCATTTTTGGAGCTGGGGACCAACATAGGTCAGGGTATTGCTACGAGTTGGGCTGCAACAGCACCTTAAAGGGGCCACAGGCTTCCAACCAGATTCTTTCCCATTGCAAGCTGCTACCCACTTAACAGACTGGGGAACACAGGAGATTTATAAAATATGGAAAGAAGAAACCACACTTTGCTCACAAATACTCCCAACATATATAAAAAAGTTAATGACATTTTATTAGGAAGGAGAATGACATAGCTTCCTTCCAGAAACATCTGAGTATAATCCCTTTGCAATGAGGCCAAGTGGTATGTGATAATGTGAAAGAAAATATGGTTATAAAGGGGAGTGCTGGGTACCTACACACACATACACACACACATCTGCTTATCATCAAAGGGGGTTAATTTTGTGGGCTTACTAGGCTGCAAAGTATTTGTTACCCCCAAAACAATGTCTCACTGAAAAAAGAAACTGTAGCTTGGACTTGGAGACTAGCATCCAAAAACATGTACACCAAGTTGAGCAGTTAAAGTCTTCTCAAGAGACTAGCCTTACCTATTGTTAATAGATGCATCCACAGAGACACATTCAGACATTACCTTTCCTGTCACTGAATCCTCTCATCGACTGTCTCTGCCTCAGCTTTCCAGCAGAGCCAATGGCTTTCTCAGGAAAAAAGCATATAAGTCCCTCTACCAGGGAGATATACCATAGCAAAACAGAAGACAAGTGTACCTGTGAGTAAAGAAAAGGGAAAAAGAGAAAGAAAGGAACAGATCCAGGAGAGAAGCCATCTGCGTGATATGCTGTGGTAGTTAAATCATTATCTTCTTTGAATTCTTTTAGAAATAAAATAAATATAAAAAGACAAGTAATTTTCTCACCTAATTTGCTTGTGGAACTGATAATTAAGTGTTGTTGGTTGCATCACCAGAATGAATTTGTGATACTTGCTCTAGTGTCTCTGCATATTTAAAGATGAAAATGTTCTTTCTGGTGCTCAGTAAAAATATCATTTTTATGAACCATCTCCCTCAGGCAGTTCTGTAGCCTCCATTCCATGTTTATGAAACTGCAAGACTCCCTGTCTGAGATCTGACAAAAATCAACCTTGCACCTAAGTGCACTTATCAGCCCACCTGCTCCTTAACTCTGAGAAACAATTCTGGACATAGAGGCTTATAGAATGTCCAGAAGTACCCGAGAGTCCTCCCTTTGTCTCTGGATGTTTCTCATCATTTTTTTTTCTTTCTTTTTTTTTTTTAGACTAGGTCTCCCTCCTATGTTGCCCAGGGTAGTCCCTATCCCATGGACTCAAGTGATCCCCAGCCTCAGCCTCCCAGGTAGCTGGGATTACAGGCACATGTCACTGCACCCGGCTGCTTTCTCAAGACCAGATCTCAGTACGTTGCCTGGGTTAGTCTCAAACCCGCCAACTCAAGTGGTCCCAGACCTCTTGCCTCCCAATGTTTGGACTACAGGTGCACATCACCACACCTAGCTTCTTAATCATTCTATACCTCATTCCCTTTTACCATTTAAAATATGGTATGGAATAAAAATTCCAAAATGACTAAAAATGCCAGCTAGAAAAGCAGCTGTTTTGGAATGCCTGGCACCATTTCCATGAACTTACAACTTATTAGACACCTTGGGCCAGCATCTACTCATAAACTTGACATTTGTGCTCACTTGAGCAGCACATATACTAAAATTGGGATGATACAGAGATTAGCATGACCCCTAGGCAAGGATGACATGCAAATTCATGAAGCGTTCCATATTTTTCAAATGTGGTTATGGAGAGAAAGGAACACTCTTACGTTGATGGTGGAAATGTAAAATGGTTCAGCCACTATGGGAAGCTGTGTGGAGGACCCTCAAACTAATGAAAATGGAACTACCATTTGACCCAGCAATTGCTCTTCTGGGAATCTACCCAAAGGAGACCTCAATGCTGGTACAAAGGGACACCTGTACTTGGGTGTTTACTGCAGCACTATTTACAATTGCAAGAACATGAAAACAACCCAAATGCCCCAAGATAGATGGCTGGATGAAAAAAGATGTGGCATATATACACAATGGAATATTGCACATCAATTAAAAATGACAAATTTGACAATTTTATGGTAACATGGATGTACTTAGAAGAAATCATATTGGTAGAAACAAGTCAGAAGGAAAAAGACAGAAAGCAAATGGCTTCACTAATATATGGACAACCAAACGAAAGTACACAACTTGGGGGGAAGACCAGTTGGAGCAGCCAGGGAGACATGGTGATGGATGACCCCTGGGGATTACAATGATGTGAAATATATAAATAAATAAATATTCTAAATAAATAAATAAACTTTACATTCATGACTTGTCCATCTCAGGTAGCCCACTGCAGCCTAGAGCTGGGGAAAAGGATATCAGCACACTTCTCATCTCATCTCTATGGTTGTTACAACCAACCCTGCCAACCCAATTCCAGGCATATCTTAGTAACAACCAGTAACTTCATCTAGATTATAAAAGCTGAATTCTTTGCAAAGTATATCCCTTCATTAGGACTGGGGAGACAAAACTGACCTTGAGATTGGCAATGGTTTCTATACCAAAGTTTGTAACCTGGAGGTGATGCTACCTCCCCAGGAAATGTATGAGGACTTTTTTATTAAAACAGCTGGAGCAGGAAGTTGCTTTTTGCATCTGTTGCATAGAGACCAGGGGTACTATTAAAAATCTTCAATTTTCAGGACAAGTCCCCAGTCAAAAAATTACCTTGCCCAAAATGACAATAGTACTGTGGATTGAAAAAGCTGACTGTAGAAGGATGTCAAAACCAACTTTACCCACCTTAGTAAGCCCTTCAACATGCCTCTGCTTAATAACCTGTCTCTTGCACCATATCAGGAAACAGGGACCCTCAATATTGGTTTTAGTTATTGACTGATTGTCAATAACTCAAGGGGCTCTACTTGTAGAAATCATTACATCTGTCCCACTCCCACCTACCTAGGAAAGGAGAATATATCCAGCTGATCTCAAGGGCTGCTATGCATAGCTAGCTTGGGGGTGATGGCTCCTAGGCCCACAATCTGTAGTTACTAGCCTGGGTATTTAATAAAATAAAAAAAGATAGATGGTCCTGCAACTACTCTTATTATTTAACACTCATCCTAAGTTGTGGCATCCTTGGCAAATATGTTCTTCAAACTCTTGGTTCCAAGAAGTTTATTCATATAAAATTCCCCATGAAAAGAAACAATGTCCTCATTGGATCGCTGGAACCATAAATTTAGCCTTTCTTTGGAGTGAAGGCAACAATTGGGGTAGAAAATGGAAACGTTTAAATTGGTCTGTTTGTTTTTGTGAGCAAAGTCTGAGACTACCAGAGTTTTGTCCAAGAGGGTCTGAGATAGTTTGGCAAATGAGCAGAGGAGGTGCATCCTAAGAGCATTATATCACATGAATAAGAACCCCATTTTGACTTCTTTAAGCATTAAAGAGAAGTCATAACTCAAAACTGAGAGGTGGAAAAGGAAAAGCAGCAATAGTCAAGTTGAAGTGTGAAGTCTAAGTTTGTCTCTCCTGAGTGTATGTCAATTGACCCCATCTGTTCTTGGTGTCCTACTTTCACAGTGTCTCTCCCTCTTCAACTCACTCCTCTTTGTTCCTGAAATGACCCAGTCCAATTGAACACTGTCTCTGGCCTGTTGGCCTACCTCATTCATATTAGAGTGAACTTAATGAAGTTATGAAGCAACAATAATCAGGAGAGAATGGAGGATTCATTCAACAATAGAAGAAGAATTTTGCATGAAAAGAAGCATTTGGATCCACAACATTTTTCTGCTGAAAAGCAGTTTTTATGATTCATTTCCTTACATACACATATGGCTCCACTGTTGACTAGACTCCTAGCATCTTGCAGGCTGTAGAATTTAGCATATTGCCTTGCATACATTAGGTTCTCTATATGGATTTGTTGGGTGGGGAAAAAAAACACAAAGTGGTCATAAATGTGAAAAAATGTATTAAAAAGTATTCATGAAAAATGTCACCAAAGCTGGGCATGGTGGCATGTACCTGTAGTCCAAGCACTGGGAGTCAAGAGGCTTGGGATCACTGATCACTTGAGTTCATGGGTTTGAGACTACCCTGGGCAACATAGCGAGACCTGGTCTCGAACAAGCAGCCAGGCACTGTGGTGGGTGCCTGTAATCCCAGCTACCTGGGAGACTGAGGCTGGGGATTGCTTGAGTCCACAGAATTGGGACTACCCTGGGCAACATTACCCTGGGCAACATAGCAAGACCTAGTCTCCAAAAAAAAAAATGATCATTTTTCATGAATCTTGAAAAGACATGAATTTTGAAAACTTTCATGAACGGTTTGGTGATCATTTTTCATGAATCTTGATTGGCAATAACCCTATTCCTGGAAGAGGCTACTCATACCTTTGAAGTCTGTGCAAGTGTGTGTATGCCTGTGCCCATGCATGTGTATGTTTTAAAGAAGGCATTAGAAGCTAGTGCAGTCAGCTTTTTGTTCAGCTACCCTCCCACCAGGGTGCTGGGAGCCTGAGATCCATTAATGAGTGAGGTTTTATTGCTTTCATTAGTCCTGTTAGGCTGGATCAGGAGAGTGTCTTTGAGCCTAAGCAGCCCACAAATCCTGGAGCACTTCCCTTTCATGTGCCCCACTGCTTATCTGCTCTGACAACAATATGGTGAGACTTCCCTCCCTCTGGCTTAGGGCCATGGTCATCATCAGAGCACACACACAGTGCTCTAGGAGTGGGCAGAATGGCAGGAAAAGATCAGAATGAATACACAGTTCTCTGAAAGAAATATACCTTGGCTCAATTGCTTGTCTGCAGGAGCAGAGAACACCTCTCCAAGGCATCTGTCAAACCAGCTTTGGAGGGTAGAATGTTAAGCCTCTAAGCATGACCAGAGTCAGTCACAGGTAACCCTGCTTTCCAGTAAATAGCAACCCTAATAAAAAGGGGTCTGAAGGGCAAATCTCACCCCTGAGTAATGACAAAGGAAAAAGGGAAAGTGATAGATAAAGTACTGTGTTTGGGTTTGTTTGCCTTGAGTAAGAAAGAGAACAGAAATAATGGGTATTACCATGCTATATAGTCTCAAGTGTCCCCAAGGGGGTCTTACCAGAGAAAAGGTCAAGTGTGCAGGCCTTGGGAAAAGATGCTGGAATTGTCAAGTTTCAATCGTTTCCTTCGAGTTTGTATCTTTCATTCTTAAAAGCTTTTGTTTTTAAAATTGAAAAAAAAAGGATGTCAGTTGTAGAAGTACCAATGACTGAGACAAGGCTTAAAATTCCCAGTGGATGTGATGATGTGATGTCTGTTTGCAGTTGTCGTGCAAAAAACTATCCTAAAACTTGGTGACTCTGGCCAGGCACGGTGTTGTGCACCTCCCAGAAATGGGAGGCCAAGGCCAGGGATCGCTTGATCTGCAGATTTGAGGCTACCGGGGGAAGAATAGGAAGACCTAGTCTCTAAAAAATAGCCAGGGCTGGTGGCACGCATCTGTAATCCCAGCTACCTGGGAAACTGAGGCTAGGGATCACTTGAGTTTGCAGGTACCCTAGCAACATAGGGAGACCTAGTCTCTGGAAAAAGAAAAAATTGGTGACTCAGTGTCGGACATGGTGGTGCACACCTGTAATCCCAGTTACCTGGGAGGCTGAGGCTGGAGGTCACTTGAGTCCGCAGATTTGAGACAACCCTGGACAACATAGCAAGACCTAGTCTCTTACAATAAAAAGCAAACACTTGGTGGCTCAAGCCACATTTACACATCAGTAATTTGGCTGCAAAGCTCTGGTCTTGACTGGGCTATGACATTCATAGATAGCTACTGAATCAGCTGGAGGCTGCAACAGCTCAGCTCTACTCTACATGCTCTCTCGTCTTCCAACATGCTAACCTGAGCTGGCTGGCAGGCTTCCAATAGATAACGCCCAACTGCTTAAAGCTTCTGGAAGCCTAAGCTCACCACTGGCAAAGCATGATTTCTGTCTCATTCTATCAGTCAAAGCAGTCACATAACTAATCCCAGTTTCAAGGAGTCAGGGAGATATTCCATCTCTTGAAATAAGTTGCAAAGTTACATAGAAAGGAGTGTGAAAAATAATGATGAATTGGTAACTTTTTCAAACTATTTACAAAGCAAAATATTCATCACTAATCCCTGATCTCTGCCACAGCTTTGCAGATATCCATAAGGTAGATGATTTGTAAGAAGAGCACTGCATAAAGAAATAGGAAACCTCAATCCTTACCGGTGGTCCTGCATCTTCAAATTGGATAGTATTGTAACTTTGACCTTTCCGTGTCTATGAAATCAAGGAGTGAAGACTATAAACCCTAAGAGTTCTTCCATAATAAAATTGTTATTACATAATAAAAACCTTCTAGTTTATCTACGAAAATTTGGGGGGACATAGCCTCTTTAAGGAGCTACTATGTATATTATTATGAACATTTACATAAATGCTTTGGTGCACATATAGACAAATTTGTTAGGTATGTACCTGGAAGTAGAATTGTTAAGTCATATGTTTTAGGTTTAATTTAGTAGACAGTGTTGAAATGGTTTTTTAAATCTGTTTTACCAAATCATGTCTCTACCAGCAATATATAGCTTTCACTACTCTATATCTTTGACAACATGTGGTGATACCAGTCTTTTTAAATGTTAGCAAATTTAGTGAGGATGTGCAGGTGTGTCATTGTGGTTTTGTCAGTGTCATTTTTATGTTTTTTTCTTTCACTTTTACCTGATATTAAAGGTCATCCTGTAAAATTGGCTTGAGGAGCTATTGTTAAATGAGTTCAGACTTTCAGTTTTGCAAGATGAAAAAAGTTCTAAAAATGGATGGTGGTCACGGTTATATAATAAAATAATATGAATATATTTAATGCTCCTGAATGATACACTTAAAAATAACTAAGATGGTAAACGCTATGCCATGTGCACCACAATTTGAAAAAACAAAAAAGGCAGAAAGAAAATAGTCATTTGTCTAATGCTGTGCATAAAGTATATGGTATCTCCTCCCTTCTCAACATTCAAAGTTCCTTCTGGAGATGTCAGATAGCCTACAAAGAGAGAGGAGAATATGCATAGTAGAGTGTTCCTAAGCACACTATGTTCCCTTACCAAGAAACACCAAACCACCACCCACACAAAAAAATTAGTGTAACTAATTATACAGAAATTTCCAAAAGGAGCAGATTTTACTTTAAAATAACAAATAATAACAAAATGGCTCTGGACTATGACCATGTTTGAGTTTGTCTTTTGAGAGATGTTATAAAGATAGGAAAATTAAAGTTCTACAGGATTCTATAATCGCAGTAGTCTTTTCTTGAAAGTTGAATCCTCAACTGAATATAGGTATTGATTTTCACTGGATTATTTGAAGATTTGTTTTGAAAGTGTTTTCTCCTTTCCTAGAAAGGCTTAGGAGCTACATGTTTCCTCTAGTTCATTCCTGGCCAGGACACAACATTCATAGATTAGGCCAAAAAAAAAAAAAAAAAAAAAAAAAAAAAAAAAAAAAAAAAAAAAAAAAAAAAACCCTTGAGAAGACATATGTTATTGTTCAAAACTAGGCTCTGGTGGAAACTGAATAATTTCATGGATATCCCTTAGCTTCCCTGCTTACCTAGGGAGTTGATGAAATTGACTGAATATTTGTGTCCACATCTCCTCCCCATATTGGCATGTTGAAACTTAATTGCAAATGTGATAGTATTAGGAGACAAGGCCATGGTGGGGGGGGGGGGGGGGGGGGGGGGGATGGAGTGGTGACTAGTTCATGAAAGTGGAACTCTGAATGAATGGCTTAGTGCTCTTAAACAAACGGTCCCCTTCATCCCTTCTGCCATCTAAGGACTCAACAAGAAGACAGCTGGCTATGGCCCAGGAAAACTGGCCCTCATCATCCCCTGAATCTACCAACACTGAACTGGACAATAAATGTTAATAAGCCACACAGTCTCTGATATTTTTATTATAGCAACCTGAGTGGACTAAGATATTGGGTGCCTTCACCCCAATTGTATTCTACGGTCAAGGTTTTATTCTCTGACATCTCTGTTTTGAACACCTATTGACACCCCCCCTAAACTCCCATGTCTGAATTAGAAACCAGCCTATTGTTCTCTGGGCACAGTCCCAGTCCAACCTTGTCATGTCCTGTGCTGTTCCAAGAGAGAAGTACAATGGATAAGAATATTTCTTCTTCCAGTTCTTTCCTGTCTGAAACGGATAGCAAGTTAATGACTAGTACAAACATCGCGATCATTTTAAACTAGGACATGAATCAGCTTGGTGTAAACCACTCTCTTATAGCTATTTTTACTTTCATTAGAGCCTTGTCAGGAAACAATTTTTTTCAGAAACATTCTTTTTTTATTATATTAAAATTTTTTTATTTCTATTTTATTTTTTCTAAATTCTTTTAATTCCTTAGATAGGTAAATGTTTACTGGGATGTCTTCCCTCCTCCACCCTCACCCCTACACACACATCTTGTGTTCACTCAGTCTCCACTCTCATTGTTCTTTCTTTTTTTAAAAAAAATATTTATTTATATATAAATTTCACATCTCTGTGATCTCTGGGGTTCAACCCCCAACCGTTCTCACCCTGCCCCTCCCCCCAAGTTGTGTACTTCAATTTGGTTGTTGGCTTGTTTTGACTTTTCTTCATGGATTTTTGTTTATCTTTCCCATGTCCTATATAGTAGCGAAACCATTTGGTTTCTGTCTTTTTCTTTTTGACTTGTTTCTGCTAACATGAATTCTTCTAAGCCCATCCATGTTATCATAAACATTGTTCTTTCTTGCTTTCCGTTGAGTTTATTGGTCCTTTGGTCTCTTTTTCTTTGGCCGTGTCTGTTTGTCGGATGAGGGACTGTGAAGCGGCACATTGTGCTTGATGGTTTGTAGTCTTAGCTTTGTGCTGTGCAGCCAGTCCATGCTCATTTGGGATCTATCAATGTCTTTATTTGCTGGCTGCCCTCTCCAGTACGATCTCCTTGGCACTCCGCTGTCTCTGCAGTCCCTTTCTCTGACCTCTGGCTTTGGGGATCCTTTCCCCCAGCCATTGTCAGTGCGGAGGTTTCTCGATGAGGGCAGGCATCCACTGATGGAAATTGCAGGTCATCTCCACTCTGTCCGTTTGCAGATTTGCTGTGGAGTCAATGCCCTGACTCTGCAGGCCTCCTCTCCCAGGGCTTGGGAAGGGCTCCATGTTTCCTTGGGTGGCAAGTTCCACGTGGGCTTTTGATTCATCAGCTTCCAGTGAAGCCATAGAAGCCATAGGTCTTTACCACGGTTGTTTGTCCATTCCAGAGTCTACTATCTTTCTGAATGACCCTTGCCCTGTGTCCCACACACGTGTATGGGCAGGCTCTTTTCTGATCCCTCATCAGTTCTATGTCACTGTGTGCCACATTTATGCTATTATTCCTCCTGAGATCTAAGTCGAGTGAGAGTGAAACAGCAAAGGTGTCATTCGCCCCTCCCACCCCCCAACCCCCCCACCCCACTATTCCTGGACCATGGATGGATCCAGTCTTGCCCACACTCTGGCCGGCCCCTGTGTACCCCTCACCTGCCAGCTCAACAGCAGAGGAGCCCAGTGGGTGCTGTATGGTTGCTGATGACTGGGTGCAGCTGCTGGCCTAGGTTTGTTAGCAGCTGCGGGCACCTGCCGGTCAATTTAGCATTAAGATGCTATGGCTGCTGCTATGTAACAATAATTTATTGACTACTGTTATGTCATGAGAAATGCATAATTATTTTCACCCACTGTACACATGAGAAAACTAAGTCCAAGGAGGGATGGATAGATTGCTGAGACTCTTCCCAGTGGCAGGATTCTATCTCTAACTAGATATTCTTAATCATCGCTCTCTGGGAATCCTGCATTTCATCCTCAGGTATCTAGCCAGACTGAGAGGATATGAACATCAATGATGAAGAAGGATATGTAAGAATTGGACAGAAAAAATTCACCACCAGTAGATAGTAGATGTGAAAATTGCTACCAAAATGAAGGTATATCTGCTGCACTGCTCAAAAAAATATTATACCTACCTAATTATAACTAATATTGAAAGTATCTCTAAATCAGACACTAAAGACATTATGGAAGAACTTCCTATCTTGAAATTCTGTATTTAGTGAGGGCCCAGAAAGAGTCTAATCTGCTTACACACTCACTGAAAGTATCACTTAATTCATGTCACCAAAGGCAGGGATTCAGTCAATTTAGCACTGCTCTGGATATGTGCAACAGA
Source organism: Uropsilus gracilis (assembly GCA_004024945.1). NCBI lineage: Eukaryota > Metazoa > Chordata > Mammalia > Eulipotyphla > Talpidae > Uropsilus > Uropsilus gracilis. The sequence goes on along the minus strand of PVHY01009173.1, from coordinate 9,929 downwards.
TCTAGGCAACAGAACACATGTGGCCCCTGTAGCCAGGGCTTTGTGAAGGCCCATGAGTGCCCAGAAGCTAACCCCTAATTTCTTAGGGCTACTTTGCATTGACTGGGTCCCTCTTAGGACTTAGCCCTAGAGAGTGATTTTTTTTTTCACATGGGAAGTTGATCTTACACACCAGGTGAAGCTGTTTGGTAAAATGGGTTCACTGTACCATCACCTCTGAGGACAGTGGTTTGTATTTCTTGATGGTCAGGACACCTGCTTGTAACATAACCATATTGGGTGTGTTGTCATCCTTATCTGAGAGCAGCCCTTCAAATCTGCCCATCTTTCCTTAAATGGGAGAATTTTGGCTTTCTACTTGTGCAAGTAAATTCCATGACAAACTCTCCATGAAAATTTACAGAGTGCAGAGGAGCAGTTTGCTCTGACAGATCAACAGCTTCTCTACTCAGCATTTCTTCAATGTGTTGTTTGTATTTCTCTCCTTACAGTTTCCTTCCCCATACGGAGGGAACATATTTTCACACAAACAGAAATATGTTCATATCAATATTTGGTTGTGATTCTGTCACAATGTTCCCCTTGGCATCTACTTAACTGCTGTTCCACAACAGACTTTCCATATTTACAGTGTCAACAAATGCTGGGGGAATTTTTATGTATTTTTTTTCAGCCTTTAACAAAATGGTTTTATTAAGCTGAACTGTCAGTAGAGAATACGGTTGAAGTCTCTCTCTCCCACCCTCTTTCCCTCCTCCTCTCTGCAACACACACACACACACACACACACACACACACACACACAACACTGCTGTAAATAAAATCTGAAAAAATGGCAAACTAGTAATATTCATAATGATTTGAAAATCACATTCCAGAAAGGAGATTTATGAGCAACTTTATTTACCAAGAGATTTCCACTGCCATCAACTCTCATCCTAGGTAACTTTCTCCCTCACCTTCTATGGGTTTCATTTCCTATACTGAATTTGGTAGGTTACTTAGATAATTCCTGGTGATCTGCCAACACTACAAACACCACTTTCTTTTAATCCTAAAAGTCCCATAATTTCAATGGTTTACAAGTGAAAGGCTCTCCCTGGGGGAAAGCCCTGATTTCTATGCAAGTACTAACTCCATGGCCAATTTCAAGTTATCAACCATTTAATTTCAATATTCAAATTTCCCAAATATTAGGAATCAGTTCTCATGATAACACAATCTAGCCCCAGTACACCAACTGCACTGCTGACAATAGTTATTGGGATTAAATACATTTGGTGCTAAATTCATGAGGGTGGAAATATACATGTAAATATATATACATATAAAATTATATATGTACATATATATACTATATATATATTCCTTCTCATCCAACTAATATGATTCCAAGACTGAGAGTATCATCTACATTCTAGGTACCTTACTATTCTCACTGGCACCATTCTAGTTTAGCCCCCCAAATCCAAATTATTTCAAGAGTATTCACCATAACTGCCTGAATTAGTTTGGGTTCCCCCAGAATTAAAACCTGAAAGAAAAATTCAAATGCATGTAGTTTCGTTTATTGGGGAGGGGATAGAAATTCTATATAGGAGAAAAGAAGCAAGAATTTATATAACCAAATATTTTGTTTTCTATATTCTGATGCTTTGACATTTAGGGCTTTGCTAAGTCCAGAGGTGCTTGCCCTTCTCAGGGTTAGTCAATTTCTAGAGCTACTTAATAACCAGTCCATGAATAAGTTTCAAAATCAAACAACAAATCCAAACACTTCCTGTTTCAGGCACTCTCACTGTTATTTTTCAAACCGCCAAGTGTGGGTATTTTATTTCTTATTGTACAATAATACATAACCATTTTCTTTAATTACTTCTCAACTCTTCACTATGTCTATTATTTGTTTCAATAAGTTCACTAGCTGGAACAGAAATAACTGATAATAACAGAATCTAGTGACCAGATCATTGGCAGAATTACAGTGACTTCCTAACAAGGCACTGCTTTTTTCTTTTTACCCCCACCCCACAAGGCACAGATTTTTAAAAAATTCATTAATAGTCAAAAAATGAAATCTTCCCAAAAGTTCATCTAGAATAGATTGAATAATAAATAGCGGAATTCTATAGAGCAAAGATTAGCTATGTGCAGCTCTTGGAGTGAATTTCACAAACACATTGCTGAAGGGATAAAATCAGACAGGAATTAACTAAGGGCAACAACAACAACCACAAAAAAGCCCACACAACTATAGTTAATGCTGATAGAACTCAGAATTCCACTTACCCCAAGAAGGAAGATTGGATGAGAAAGGAGCCTAAGGGTGGCCTTCAGTGATTATAATTTCTGCTCATAACCTGGGTTCTGACTGTGCAGATGTGCTCAGTTTATGAAAATCCACTAAGATGGAGACTTTTGCTATATGAACTTTACTACAATCAAAAGTTTTAAAATATTAAGCCAGACGTGGTGGAGTGCACCTTTTGTCCAAGCACTGGGAGGCAAGAGGCTTGGGATTGGTTAAGTTCTCGGGTCTGAGACTACCCTCAGGCAACACAGGGAGACCTGGTCTTGAAAAAGCAGCCAGGTACCATGATGGACGCCTGTAACCCCAGCTACCTGGGAGGCTGAGGCTGGAGATCGCTTGAGTCCGGGTTACCTCGGGCAACATAGCAACACCTAGTCTAAAAAAAAAAAAAAAAAACTTTTAAAATATTGATCAGAATTTAGAAAATTTCTCAAAAATCCCAGGAGAAAGTTTATTTCATACTGTTAGGATTCTGCAATTGTGCTGTCTAAGGCATAAAATTTTACTGTGATCTTATGATAAATTCAATTTCTCAGCTGCCATGTGATAGTTCTTTTGGTTTTTATTTTTTATATTCTCCAACATGAGAGTTAAGACATACATAGATTTGTTAAGAGATAAACATTTCCATTCCTTTTTTACACCTTTTCTAATGAACTCTCAGTCTAAATGAGAAAACCACTTGAAACTCTAAAGTCTGCAACATGAAAAAAGCTATATTCCTTTGGATAGTACTGTCTGTACACTCCCTCAGAATAAAAAAAGCACCTGCTCCTCGTTCATTGTCACACGAATTGAGATGCCAAGGTAAGCATCAGGGGAACCCTAAAATCAGGAATGGGTATAGGCCAACAGTAAATCTAAGAGATCAGCTGGTAAAACAAGATCTTCACTCCAAAAACACTCACTTCTCAAGCTTCTGAACATCCAATATGGCCAGACACTATTCCCTGCCCTCACGGAATATTGGTTTTTGTTTTGTTTTTTATTATTATTTTATTTATATATAAGTTTCACATCATAGTAATCCCAGGGATTCACCCTTCCCATCCTCCCCACCACTCCCCCCTTTCCCCCCCTGCCCAAAGTTGAGTGCTTCAGTTTATTTATTAGTGAAACCATTTGGTTTCTGTCTTTTTCTTTTTGACTTGTTTCTGCTAGTATGATTTCTTCTAAGTACATCCACATTATCATAAAATCATCAAATTTGTCATTTTTAATTGATGAGTAATATTCCATAGTGTATATATACCACATTTTTTCATCCAGTCATCTGTTTTGGGGGGCAATTAGGTTGCTCGGAATATTGTTTCTATTTTTCCATCTGTTTCACCTATCAGTTGAGTTTAACATGTCATTTTGCAAGCTGGTTTTTTTTTTTGTTTGTTTGTTTATTTTGTTTTTTTGTTGTTTTTTTGAGACTAGGTCTTGCTATTTTCGCCCGTGGAACCGCAGGCTCTTGTTGCCCAGGGTACCACAGACTCAAGCAATCCCCAGCCTCAGTTTCCCAGGTAGCTGGGATTACAGGCGTGCGCCACCACACCCAGCTATTTTATTTGGAACTAGGTCTCGCTACGGGCCCCAGGCGGGACTCGAACCGCGATCCCTAGCCCCAGTCACTTCATAGGCTGAAGCTTACAAGCATGAGCCACCGTGCCCGGCCTTCATTTTGCAAGCTGTTGTAAACCAAAACCTGTGTCCTCTTCTTTCAGTACAGACTTAAACACATTTTCCGCTCTCCCATACAGTTGGGTTACACCATGTGATTGAATCTGAGTGCAATAAAATGTAAATAGAAGTGATGTGTACCACTTCTATGCTGAGAGAAAACAAACCAAAATACCCTCCCATGCACACTTCACTTTATCCTTCCTACTACCTATGGTGGAGATGAGGTCCCAGGAAAATCCTGGTACTGACAGTAGCAGAGATTTTGCCAAGTTGGATCCTTATTTGATTACCTGGAGGAAAATCTCACTAGAATATTCTTTGAATGTAAAATAAACTTCCATCAAAGCTTCAGTTATAATAATATAATACAATTAAAATATAAATATACCAGTCTTTCCATGTGATCTAAAGATCATATCATCTTTGCATCCATTGAAATGTTGTGCAAGAGTAATATATCTTGCACGTAGAAGAGGAATTGTCTTTAATAAATGGAACTGATATACAGAAAAAGAGGAGACTTAGTATCTTGGTTTAGTAATACTAGAATTTTGACTGTGAGATACAAATACAAGTGCAAGTAGTTCCTCTGGGAAGTGACAATGGGAAGTTCCAATAAGATAGTAGGAAAGTGAGACAAGAGAAGGAAGATAGCCAATAATTGAGGCATTACCAACACCATCACTGTGGGACATGGGAGCTCATTTCTGATGGGGAACTTAGGAAGACATAACTGAACTATGTTGTTATCCCAACTGGGGCTAAAGAAACTGGATTCATCAAGTCCTTATCTGACACTAATTGATACATTTAACTCTGAAACTTTCATCCTGTCCTTTGCACTAACCAATCATGCTCCCTTAGTCATGGAGGGAAAGCCTATATGTAGAAAGTTAAAGGTGTCTACAGCAAGTAATCTTTATATAGAGAGATGACTGCCAAGGAGATCTATCAGAGCGCTGAGATTTGGCCTTACAGAACCCCAAATAAGGAGTCATATCTAAGACCTTGTTAGGACACGATCATCAGATCAGTAATTAAGGGCATGACGTCAGTCTTGATACTTAACCACATCAATCGCTTCCTCTCTAGTTTTTCTCTGCTCTATACCTGCAACACCAGACTACTTCAGTTAGTATCATCTTTATAAATTTCCTATCCAGTCTTTTCTTCTAACATAAGTCTTAGACTCCCTGGTAGGCTCAGCTCAAAATATGCTTTACTAAAGACCCTCTCTTTGGCTACTCCAGTTTTCAGATAGTGTTTTCTTTGCTCCCTGTGAACTCGTAATCTCTTCTGGGAACACTTTTCTAGAATCTCTTATTCTATACACCATTATATACATTACCTTCTGATATCTCTACTGCAATGCTGGATCAGCTTCTGTAATGCCTGCCGAGTGGCTGAACTCAACTCAACTGCATGTAAATAGGTGAGTTTACAAACGACAAGGGCCATCTGCTAAGTTTTGCTACATTTAACACTATGAAAAGCCAGGACAACTGGTAATGCATTATGGAAAAAAAACATTTAAAGGCAGGGGTGGATGGTGAGCGGTGGGTCAGAGGGGGTGAGGGAGTGCTAAGAGAATCAGGAGAGAAAGATGGGATTGGAAGAGAGAAAAAACAGAGCATAGCAGAGTACACTTCCAAGATGAACATATTGACCTAACCATAGGAATAATTAAATTAAAAGCTTTTACTCATTTAAGTAGATACCCATCATCATTGTATTTTCACTACACTATGGCAATTCTATAGTATTTTACTTACAATGTTTTTGGGTTTTTGTCAACTCGTGCCTGAACAAGCAACACAAGCATGCCCAGTGCCCACTTGGCCTCAAAGTTTCCCCAAGGTCACAAGTCCACACTAAGTCCCTCGTGCCCTGACTTCCTGCCCATCGCCCACGTCACAGCGGGCATGGGTTCCAGCTAACAGATGCCCTGTCCCTGGCTGCCCTATTCGCCCTGTAGAGCTGGACTCACAGTGCGGCAGACTGATAATCCCCACAGCCGAGACACGTAGGAACACCTAATTCCACAAATCACTCACTTTCTTCACCCAAATCAGAGGAAACCAAGCGATGAGACTCTGCGAGGTCAACAGATACAGCAGCTCCTTGTGGAGTTAAAGACCGAAAACATCTTTCATTTTATTTACTCACTATAATTTTATAAACTGTAGAAGTTCTGCCAATTTCAGTCATTCTGCTACCCCCCACCCCCATCTCCGAAGAGAATCCTGTTCCCTCTCCCCGTTAGCTTCTGGAAGCTTCTTTATTATTTATGCAGTGCTCGGGAACCACTTCTCTACAGGATTCCAGAAGAAAATAGAGTAAATACTGTAGTGGAAGCAACTGGGGGCGGGAGTGGAAGAGAAGCTGGAACCGTTCCCCCGCCCTGCGGAGCGGAGAAGCTGGCCGGCTCAGCGGAGGGGGGCGGGGCGGGGAGCCTGACGGCCCTGACGGCGAAGATGCTAATGCAAACTGCTCCTTGAATTATGGTTTCCAGAGGCCACCGTCCCGAAGTCCTTAAAAAGAAACAAAAGCAAAGCGCAACAAAGTCGCGTTGTGCCGGGAGGCTGAAGCAGCAGTACTGGCAGGGCTGGAAACACCACTCCCAGGTTGTTGGCTGGGGAAGGTGGCCGGCTCCGGGGAAGATGAGACTGCTAGCTATTTCCAGAGCCTCACAGAACTGACAAGAAAAGGAGCTGTTTACTTGCCTTCGTTTCAGAGCTGACTTCTCCAGCAAGTGCATTTTTAGTTCATTTCCAAAGCCACGTTTTGCTAAGAGGTTGTGCTTTTCTATTCAAAGCAAGGCCGAGTGGAGTGTTTCTGCAGCAACAGGCAGGGGGAGCTGATCAAGCTCTCCTGAGTGGGAGAGAAATCCCTAGAGAGGCCCCAAATGACGAAAAAAGGGAAATGTTCTAAGTGGCAGCGACAGATGTCAAGGTTGATAAGATCCTTTGAAGCTTAATAATGCAAAGAACGTAAGCAAGTGAAAGCTGCAGGAAGCTGGCTCTCGGTGGGTAGTGCATGAAAATGGAAAGTTGCCGAGGAAGAGTGGTGAGCATCCCTCAGGGTGAGGGGTGTGTGCTGTGGTGAAAGGAGCGAAGAGAAGGGTAGCAGGGAGGAAGACAGGTCAAGTGTCCTGCAGTCTTGGGGAACACAGAAGAAAAAGCACCAAGGAGGAAGCATTACCATCCCTAGGAAGTAGGGGGTGCACTTCAAGTCCTAGCTGACTGGAGCAAAGGGTACCACATCTCTGTGCTCTCCACTTCCAGAGAGACCTCTCTGACAGGACTCATGCAGTACCTTCTGGTCCTTTCCCTACCTCTACCGCTGTCCCTTCTCCCCTGGACCATGGCCTCTCTGCAGGTTTGTACGACAGAAGGAAGTTAATTAAGGAGACATCTTAGATTTTTGATCTTCCAGAGACAACACTGCCTCCCACACCCCTGGGTGCCCAACCCTCCTCCTGTCCTTTCAGAAAGTCCTACAGATTTTTATCTTCCCTGAGGGAAAGGTAGGGTGCATATCATCATCTTTCCCTAGATGGCAAAGCTAAGGTCCTAAGAAATTAAGCAAATTTCCCCAATAGATCAGGAAACTTCCAAGACGTGTTGAACGGTCAACATTTTACATTCCAACCCCCTCGCTCTCTGCAGGAACAGCTTTCTTCTCATACAGGGTAGCTGAGGGCAGATGGACCTTATAAATAACTGGAAAGTAGGAGAGTATAGACATACTATCTCATAAGGGTAGAAAAAATCATCTTTGGGAAAAAAAGGAAAAGCTGGGACCTGGAATTTTTTCAAACAAAATAAAATATTCAGTGTCTCAATTAGATGAGATTTTGAAAGCATCTTAGTATTAATAGCACTTGGAGACAAGGGAAAATAATTAGGGTAGAGAGAGACATAGAGAAAGAGACAGAGATAAATTAAAACTTTTATCTAATTTTACTCAGCACATAATAATAAATAGCTGGAAATTTCTTCCACTCTCTCTTCCCTTTTCCAAAAGGAATTTAAGGTAACTTATAAGAAATTATAAAATGTATTCATATATAATAAATTTCAAACAATCAAGAAAATTAAACTACATGAGAATAAAGTTAGGATAGGAAGACAGAAAAAGGAGTGGGGGGCTTAGTACCCAAAATACCAAGCCTGGGAGGAGGGACAGAGTGAGCATTTTGTATCACACAGATTAAGTCTGAGTCCTGCTGTTTTTCTTCTGTGATCTCCAACAAGTCCACTTCACCCAAGTTTTGGTGTTTTCCTCTGTGAAATTGAAAGGAGTACTTACTGCAAGGTCTAAATAAGAAAATGCTCATTAAGTATTATCAAGATGTTTATCAAACAAAGCTTGGTTTTTAAAAAATTATAGTCTGTTCACATGCCATGGGAACCTCCATATAGATTCAAAGAAAACTTCCACTCAGATGATAAACTTTACAATAGACTGCCAATTTAAACAAATCTATTGCTCCAGAAAAAGCATAATAGTTTTTCCTGAATCTGAAACTAGACAAATAAATTTTCCCATAACAGCAAAACACAGTAAGTTACATATCCTTATTAAACATTTTAATAAACTACTGAAGGCTTGTTTCTTTATTCTCACTGCTCATTACAGTGTCTAATTCTGTCCTGAAGCACATATAAAATAAGGTAAACTTGCAGGTCTTTCTCTAGTGGAAACAGACTTCACATTTTCCGGTAGATTTCTCTTTTGCTTTAGTTTGGTTTGGGTTTCCATGATCCCTGGAACCTGGTTGAGCCTTGGATTTCTGGATATTTCTGAAGGCACCATTGATAGATGCAAAATTGTGGTGGGGAAATGACTATGCTTTTCAGGGACATAGTTTTCATCAGCTTCTAAATGGATTCTGTGACCTCAATGAAGTATTATTAGAATGAATAAAATATCTATGTCACAAGGAAAAATAATTCAGTAAATCTAGTCAACCTCATATAGGTAGAGAAAACTATGACATAAAAGCTTTATAATAGAGTCTCAACTGGGAATGCATAAGCTCATTGTATTTAGTAAAATCAGAGGATTTATATTTCATGACTAAACAAGGTAGTTGATTAAAAAAAAGGTGGTTCATCAAAGAAGAAAATAGAAAGCTTTTATTTTACTGTTACTCATAACAGAAATACAACTGGGTAAAATATATAAAGTCCGGTTTATTATATGTAACTTTGAATGTATTGTACGGTAATACATTGTATTACCGTATAATTGTATACCGTATAATTGTATAATTGTACTATGTGTATTACACATAGTATTAAAAATACTTACACTGACCTTTACTGATATCATATAAATAAGTGTAGTGAAGCTAATGAGATTTTAAAGACTGAGATTTCCAATTGAGTAGTGAAGACATACACTATATCACTTAGTCCCTGAATTCCTTTAGGACTTACAAGAAATCATCTTCTCAACAATTATCTTCTCGAAATCATTCTTACCTAAAACATAACCACCCAGGCCCAAATTAGGTATTTCACATCTTTTCTTCCTGTAAAGTGAAAATCTTGTGTATGTCAAAGTTCATCATGTTTATTGTCTTCCCCAATGAGAGTAATTTCCAGGTGGGCAGAAAGTTGTTTGATATGAAGCTATTTGTATTTGTAGCTATTTTGTAGTAGTTGAAACATGGAAGCAGCTTAGAGGTCTACTCATAGAAAGGTGGGATCAATGATGCACATTCATATTTGGAAAAATCTTTCACAATTAGATTAAATAATGATCTAGATATCTAAGAATTAATGTTAATTAGGAGAAGGCACTTTGGAGAAAATTACAGAAAATGTGATGCCACACATTTTAAAATACTGAAACTTTATGCTTTTCTATAAGTTCAAATACATGCATAGGAAAAATCTAGATAGATAAACTTATAATTCTTTTTTTTCTTTCTTTCTTT